>OY757218.1:13518200-13700693 GCA_963583965.1 Nomada ferruginata
ATTGCGGAAATTTTCAATTTTTCCTTCATTCATCCACGCGACGTAAATGAAATTAACAAGCATGTTGTCCGGGATGAACGATTACGTTACGTCACCGTGACAATAATATCTCACTTCTGCGGTAGATAAAAGTATATATACGCCTTTTCACTTCGCGCGTTCAATTGCAGTTCCGACATAAATCATCATCAATCGATTAACCCTTTCATTGCGAAGGCGGAACAATAACAGTGGAGTGCTGTCGACGGAATTACGATATCAGCTTCATTTATTATCCAATCTCCTAGCCGACTAGATAAACGGCTCACCGGCGGGATAAAATAATGATGTTACTTATTAATTGCAGAAACTTGGAATATAAAATAATTTTGCATTTTGAGGATACAGATCCGAAGGGGTACTCCAATATTAATGAAATTGTAGAATTTGAAGATTGTCATAGATTTGTTTGAAATTGAATAATCGGCGAATGAAACTTATCGCGATAACGAGGTAATATAATGCAACAAACACTTTCCCTGTATTATCATAAATAATTTATAGGTTTCTATTAATGTGCTGGACCTTCTTCGCTTTGAAAAACACAATCTCGCGAGATCATCTCTGCCACTTTATTCTCAATATTCCAGCACATTATTCAAATTTCTATCAAGATTTCTAGTACTACCAGCAAAGTAGAAAACAAACTATATATATTGAACACAGCCTTGGAACATCGGAATTTTTTCACACGTGTCTCATTTTGAGGGCAAAGGTGCTACCCGATCGGCTAGATCGTTATGTAAAAAATCAGATAACCGGCGACGCTTAATAAAACCTGCCTATTCGTTGTCGCCGGGTCGAAATTAATTTCAATATCTATTTCTTAAACTCGCGAGGACATTTTCTGCAATCGGGCGCAACTATTTTCGGTACAATTTTCATGCGCATCTGGCACGAAGTTCTCTCTTTTTTTCATTATTCTTTTTCCCGTAAGAACAAGATACGTGGTTGGAGATTGCCAGGCGTAAAAGTTTAATTAGTGATAAACAGCCAACGAAATATTTATTTATATCCGTGGAGCAAAGGCGTTCACCGTCTGGCCGATACGACGTTAAAAATATACGAGCACAGAGCGTCGCTCTGCAAGGTGATTACACTGCAGTAAGTTTGCGGAGGCTCGATATCGATTGTTTTCACCGCGGATTGTGGATCTGACACGCCATTCAAAAAACGAGATAATAGAGGGAACAAGAAGACACAGGCAAACCATTTTTACCTCAGATCTCGATAAAACTTTGACCAGTCTAATCCAATTGGTTGAATTGATTCCGAAGATATTGATAATGCACAGAAATCGATAGAGCATCCTCCTACAAACTAATGGAACACTGTGGCATTTTAGGTGCGTGCATTCATCCGGACCTGATCGTGGTCAAGTTTTGAAAAAATCCATGCTTAACAATACAACCAAAACCCAACCGCGCTAAATCATGAATAAAAAAGAAGACATTCTATCTAAAGAACTGTATGGTATAATCCAAAGTAATTATGCAAATCTGTAGTCAAATCCATTTTGGGCAGTTTTCTTAATACGTAAAAGAAAAAAAAATCCGTCTGGAGCGAAGAAGTTAGACTCTGATCAGTTCACCATAACTTGCTATCCATTCCTTACACGAAGGAACTGAATTCGAGCTGTAATGCTTTCTGCGTGAAATCGTTTACACGAAATCAATTTCCCTACTCCGTCTGGGTACACGTACATACGTGCTATGCACGCATTTCAAATAAAACAGAGCGATATCTTCGGAAGTGTGAACGGTCTCGCAACGAGAAAACGGAAATTGTCGCGGAGCAACCTCTCTCGGCTTCGTCGAGGCCGGAGCTTAATTGCGATGTTGTCGTTTGGTTCTACGGCCTCTTCTTCATTAATTCAATTGTCTGTTATCAGCTGGAATGCCGTGGCGGCGCGGCATTTGTCCGGTTGCCGAGCTCGAAATACAACTGGAATCTGACGCTGCCCTACTAATCTCCCGAGGGAACCGATTGCGAGAAAAAAGAGAGAGGAAGAGAGAGTACACGTGTCCACACGCGAATTGTTGCAAAACACCTCGACATTGTAATCACAGGACTGTTACGAGACGAGATACTTCTTCCATTTCTGTTCACTGACGTCACGGGATAAAGTTCGAATTCTTCTTCATCTCGACGGGGCACGACTTCTTCTACAATCGATCTTCCTAATGGCGTACGATATTTCGGCGACCACGTGGCGCGGTAGTATAGGTGGAAAGTGGAGGATGAAGAGCAGAAGACGGTGGATTGGCAACGAGTGAAGTGAATTATTTCGCAAATTGTCGTTCTGAATGAACTTTGCACACACGTACCACGCGGGAAGATTGTCGCAGAAGATTTTAATCGGAAGATTGTTACAGAGTAGGGGGTAGAATCGTCTCGAAAAGCTTTGCGTGTAGAATTTTGGTAGAGATGCGAGATAGAGTAAGAACAATGGACGGCAGAATTGTGAAGTATTTTACGAAATGTTTAACAAGCGCATTTTTTCTTTTTTATCCAAATACCTTTTTTTTAACGGTGTACTTGTCTGTATCACAAGAAACTATGCAATTTTCTCACTACTTCATTTCTATGCAATAAATTGAATTCGTTTCAATCGGAGCAACTTATTCATTTCAATTCTTTGAAACGTAATGTAAAAATCAAAGCCTGATTGGAGCCAGCCTGATCCTCTTATACAAACGAAGAATCAAGCCGCGTTCTCTGCATTTTCAATTGCAAAATTGCGATCCGCTGCAGCGCATCCTCGGGCCACCGCACACCTCAAGCTAATAGTGGAAGAAGAGGAGCAACAGGTTCGCCAAGGAAAACCGAGGGAAAAGAGAAACTCACCTATAAGCAAGGGACATGCACTGAAACAGCTTGTTCAAGGACGTCTCAATGCTGAGCTGCTGAGAACTCTTGTCGTCGGTGGAGCTGCTGGCAAATTTCTCGAAGAACAAACCGGTGGGTGCGATGATCGCCAACTTGGCAGCCTCCTCGTCTGGTACAGGCACAGCAAGCTCGTCCTCGTCGTCCTGGGCCTCGGCTTCGAAATCCGAGACCATGAAGTGGCCGGAGTGTATGGTCTCCCGGGAATCCCTGCCTCCATTCTCCTTTTTACCTGTCCCAGGACGATGATAACTTTGACTCGGCGGGGTCGCCATCGTCAATGGCTTTCTGTACATCAGTTCGGCCTGCATCTCTCTTTGGCGTCACTCTGCGGAGCACAGTCCCGTGGATTCGTATATGAATACACGACGAATCTTTCTGTTGTATTTCTGTTTCTCTTTTACTGTTGCTTCGTTTTCATCAGATCGCCGATTTAACGCGGGACTGGATTCACGAACCTCGAAGTCTCGATCGTCTGCGAATTTGCTTCGTCGGCGCAGAAAAACGTGGATGAGAAATTGTTTTCGCTGTTCCGCGTATTACTGACGCGTCGATATGCCGCGATTCAGTAAATGCGGTAGCTGACAAACAAGCATCGTCAATTTTTATTTTTTCTCGAACGTTTGGTAGATCGACTAGAAAGCACATCGGATTATTTAACACGGCGGCGGGCGGGATCTCTTTACGAACGTGCAAAACGAGGACGGTAATGTGGAACTTAGTGGTATTAGTCGACCTCGTTTCGCGAAATCGCTAGACTGCAAAGTCTACCCGTTCGGTTTCGATAGAACGAGTCCCTTCCGTCAGACACAACAAATGTTATCAAACAACTGATAAGGACTACAATTCTCTGTTCAATGCTTGCTTGTCATTCCCCGTATTTTCACATGAACTTTGTTTTACCCCATTTTACGATCTCCCTTTTATCTCTAGAATTTTTCTCTTTAATTATCAAACTATCAATATGTACTATCGATCCTGCACAATTTTGTCCGAACGGCAAGTTCCGTCTGGAAATATTGTTACAGGGGGATGGTTCGTTTTATTTAAACAATACCACGAATTGTATTGAACTTTCGATATTTAAAGTCTGTTAAAATTGTAGCAAAAGAATCGTTCCAAAGATAGTGACGCTTCACGTGGAAACGCTTTCTACGCGGTCCACTCGAATTAAGACGTAAACAAGCTTTAAAGCCCAGTTGAACGACCGGGGGAGTCATTAAAATCTTTGTTTCCATGAAACTACGCCCCAGAAATCTGGTTAGTGGCATCTCTTGGAAAAGCACGCGCTTACGATAGGCTAAAATTAAACACGGCAAATACCATACCATTGATACTAATTTTAAAGTAATGCAATATATTTCCACGCGAAAGTAACGTTTTTCTTTTCTAAACCGAGGACGTTAAAACTGCTACAATCTATTTCTCTGTATTTCTACAACCCTGCTCCGAAAAACAACGTTACTCTTTTCGTATGAATTTTCTCCTCGCCAGTGGCCAAGATATATTAGAAAGTTCCTGAGTCGCGTGACTCTAATATCAGAATTAATTAGCACGGGGAATGATAACACGGGATACAGAACGCGCGTACCTACTATACACGTGTCAGAAAGAAACTGAGCAACTTTAATTCGTAACAAAACAAACGAACTTTCCCGTTACTTTCTTTGAAAGTCGACGATATAGAACTGGAAAATGTATTACCAAGTGGTGCTAATTACAGATCTTCAAATATAACTGGCTGAAGTGTGCTGAACAGTTCGTCGACTATAATATGCAACGCATGCTAGTTGCTTCTAATAAAAGTACATGGGGATACATGTTACGAAAACGTGTAACGGAAATCGAAGAATACGTTAATAGACGTTCAACAGCTCTGCGTTTGCTATCGTTAATTGTGGGTTGGTCCGTTAGAACAGGTTTTGGGAATAGAAATTCTTTTTCAGCTTATCGACCGGGCATTAACAGTCGACCTTTGAAACTGAAAACTAGCATTGGTATTTTCCCGTATTGTTCAGTGAAAATGCGTTTATTCGCTCATTTTACTAATGGCGTTCAGTGGACCATGTGTTTTTTCGTAATATTACGCAAGTCTTTTTTTTTATCGAAGAAGGTTCCCTTTGTAACAATTCTATTTAATAAATGATCTTAGTATTTCATGACATTGTTATCTTAAAAGTGTTAATGCCCTTTCACCCCGAGTCACTTGATAACTGCGAGGTTAACCGCCTTATCCATTCGCGAACCAAGCTTTTTCCTTTCATTATGCCTTTAAAAATCCTGTTATATTTGTGAAAAAAAAGAAATGTTAAGGTGGACGATACAGCGACTTTCCTTCAGCGGAAACGCGATACAGCCTATAACTCTATCGATAAATTAAACGAGAAACAAAATGCGCGCGGACGTACAAGTAGATAATACATACACTACATTGTGACGTAATCGTACAATAGCATGCGTACTCTAACAGCAGCCTAGGTGATGTCGCAATTATATTTCGTTTACCCGCGAACTGTACAGTCTTTACACAGCAAAGTCGATATTAGCATCATTGCGCCTTCTTTGTTTCCCGATTTTTAACAGCTACGAGCCGACAATATCGGTGCAATAGAAAGGAGCACCGAATCTTTTCGTAAGAAGCAAGGACTCCTTTTCAAATGGGCACACCTCGAACTGTTATGCAATCAAACATCGTATTTAGGAAGTCGTCACCGCGTAAACAAAAACATTCTGCTTCGCCCACACGTGCGCGTGGCCGCGAGAAACGTGTTTTTTAGCTGGGAAAAACATGGCCGTCCCGATTACGCGATAACAACGCGACATATTCAAATAGCTTGTCAGAATAACAGCATTACAAAAAATTTCCATGAAGGGCGATAAGAAAATTTCTAATCATTGTAAAAGATAAATGGGATCTAGGACGGATACAGAGAATTGTGTGATAGAATAGAACAGCATGCCGAATTAATAAAGTTTCCGTTTCGAACAATAGGAACGTTTAATAGTTCATCCCTATTGAAAATATACACAGAACACGGCATAACGCTTTAAAGCGTCACCGACAGAGATTTGGCAACGATACACGCATGGGCACCTGTCACGCGATGGAGTACTATCCGAAGCGAACGGGAAATCTACTACGCGTGCATTTTGCTTGTCACATTTCGTCTTCGTTATCTACTTTACTTACAAAATCGCTTAGAAATTAGAACTGACGTACACTGTCCTTATGTCGTTCGCGCCGAGATCGTATCCCGCGTTTGTCACAGCCAACAGGAAACTTGAAAGAGCTGTCTATGAATATCTATGAGATTCTGTTGTTGGTTTGCGAAAAAAAATCGCAGACGATCGAGAACGTGCTCGAAGTGTCTAATACGTGGCCAGATGTGTGCATTAATTTTTCTGCATTACAATCACGTACGCGAAACACGGCACTTGTCGCAAGGATCACAATTCTCCCTGTCGAATTCTTTCTATCTGCCACTCACCTCGACTTCTCACTGCGTGTCACCACTCGTCGTTGATACGTACACACCGTTTCAATTTGCCGACGAGATTTCACGATTTCCTTGTATTAATTTCCCTTGGATCTCGACAAATATCGTCGCACACACGCTCGCCGTCAGGCTGGGCCGCGCGACGCCGCGCCCGGACGAGGCCCGTACGCGTTATTAGACAGCATACGCTCGCTCATACTGGCAGAGACGCCATTTGCACGAATCCACGGCTATGACGGACGACTGGTGAGTCTGTACCGCACAGCTGACACGGGCGCGCGTCTTTTCACCAATCGCACGACGGGTGTGCACGCAGCGCTGTCTGCCGGTAATTGAACGAACATTTCAACACTTGCTTTGTATTTCCGCTCATCCTTTAAATATCGCGGCAATATTTGCCGTGTCTTCCTCCGCGTATGATATGTATTTTCTCGCATTCGACAAAAGGAGAACAAGGTAGCATCGGGCGCTGTAATTTGTTAAAATTGCAATTCATATGGCAAATGTTTCAGAAAAGATTAACTAGGCCTTTAATGCACGAGCTACGATAAGTCGATATTGTTGCACATGTTTATCAATGTAAACCTACTCCTATGTAGTACAAACGAATCGGTCTAAAGGTTACATTGCACATACTATGTGTGTACTCACTTTGGACGCTGTTGATGCGTGTTACACATTCAGTTCCATACTGAGTTTTTGTAGCGCGTTTGAAATTATAGTAGGCGAGAATTTTATTCATTCGTAAACTATCGTATATACGTTTTATTCGGAAACATGAAGGAAGAGTCTTTAAAAGGTTGGCGTCTTATGTGGTGGTTGTTTAAATTGTTCGGATTTCCAATTACTATTCCATGGTTAATATATCATGCTGTTAACGTTATGCAACAAAAGAGAAGAAAGAGCGCCCTTAACGGGAAGGTGCAATACATTTTTCATTAATTCTTGTTTTACGAATTTATCCAAGATTTTATCACTTGAACTTTACTTTAAGGTTGTAATCATAACTGGAGCCAGTTCTGGTTTGGGAGAAGCATTGGCTCATGTTTTTTACGATTGTGGTTGCAAAGTTGTACTGATTTCTAGAAGAAAAGAAGAATTGGAAAGAGTGAAGAATGCTCTAATCAACAGTCATGTGGTATGTTTGATTTGTATTAACCATACCCAATTTGTCAGCAACAACAGAATCGATTATTTCATTTCATTTCAGACACTACCAACTTATCCACCTGTGGTTATGGCATTGGATATAACTAATATTAATTCTCTACAGTCTGAAATTACAAAGATGACAGATATTCATGGGAAAGTTGATATCTTGATTAATAATGCCGGCATCTCCTTTAGAGGAGACGTACTTAGCACTAATGTGGATGTAGATATAAAAGTCATGCTCACAAATTACTTTGCACAAATTGCTTTAGCAAAAGGTAGTTACCCGTGCAACAAAAGTTCATTGAAACATTTCCAATTGTGTTGTAAAAACAAAATGTTCATTGTTACAGCTGTTCTTCCGCATATGGTAAAACAACAATCAGGTCATATAGTATGTATAAGTAGTATACAAGGCAGGATTTCAATTCCATACAGGTTGGAATATTTCCTATGCACATTTAATCAGATTTTTCCATCAAGCTGTTTGTTACAAATTTCACAATTACTGTTACCAGGTCGGCGTATGCTGCATCTAAATATGCGTTGCAAGCCTGGTGTGATTGTTGTAGAGCAGAATTGGCTGATCAAAATATAAAAGTTACAGTTATTAGCCCTGGTTACATAAAAACTTCTCTTTCTCTGAATGCATTAACAGGAAGTGGACAGACCTACGGAGGTAATCAGTTACTAATGAAATTTGTTAAAAGACAAAACTGAAAAGAAAGGGAAATTCTTTATAAAGCAAGCGTTATTACAGTAATGGATCAATCTACTCAAGAAGGATACTCCCCAGAATATGTGGCAGATTGTGTTCTCAAAGCAGTTTTAAAGAATGAGAAAGACGTACTGATAGCACCATCCATTCCAAAATGTGCAGTATATTTACGAACTTTATGCCCATCGCTTTACTTTTATCTAATGAAAAAACGAGCAAAGAATTTAGTAAAAGAAGCATAATATTTGTTACAAGGTGTATTATAATTTATTTTTTGTACTCCTCGATGGTACAAAGCTCATTGTTTTGTTTCGTATTTATATTATGTTTCATTTATTATTGTGCAAATAGAACAGGACATGCAATGCAATAAATTATATTCCGTTTATAAAATTAACAATGGCTTTAAGCCTAATAACAATCACATTTATATCCAAATTATATTTTATTATTATGCCACTGGACAGTGGTATATGTTTACATTATATACATTTTTAATGCTACAAACATTTTAATGGAATTGAGATATTGAAGCACACTCAAGTGTATGTGCCATTTAAAACTTAAAAAGTTGAAGAATATATTCTAAAGTAATAATCGGTAATTGATGAAGATTTATTTTATAAATATTATAGAACTTGGTAGGTACATATATGTATATACTGGTAGAAAGTAGAAGTGTTTACATAAATTTCTAGTAAAAAATAATTGCTAGAGAATGCACCAGGATGAACACCTTTTAAGTTGTAAATAACACAGAACAGTAAGTTCATTTAACACATCATTCATCGAAAGTACAGCTTTATCTAACTTTCACATTTATTGCATATCCTCTTATATATTACAATTATATAACCACTGCTGCATCATGACAAATATTTGGCTAATAATCGAGGCATTTGAAGTATGACATAGAATGTACACTAGTACGAACATTTGTGTCATGGCAGGACTTATAAACGCTTAATAAACTTTTGCTATTTATCTGCGATGTTTCGTATTTTTTAATTTAGGGTTTTATATACTATTGTCGTAAAAACTAATTGGCGTTAATCTAATAAAAATAAATGTATAAAACGCACACTTTTAGCGGGGAAATACTGAAGTATGTGTTTGTATTGTGCATAAAACATGGTAGATAAATCTGAAGTTAAATTTACCCGTTAAAATACATTATGTAAAGGCAGATAAACTCTTACGCTGTATTTAAAATATCTCGAGCTGCTGACTTTATTTTCTTTCGATTTTTCTTTGTATTATAATACATTCTTAACATCAAAGCTAAGCAGATTAAATGTTAGGAAACGCACGCTGGTTTAAATAAATTTTATATTTTTTTATACGTTAAAAAAAGTATACAGTACGGTATATTTTTAAAGTAGTAGATATTCTTATTTGCAATGTAAATAACAATTTTTGTATTATGTCTGTCGTATAGTTACACAGTATTAAGTGTAGACGTTGCATAGTTCTCATATTTTGCTTTTATATACAGGTAGATGCAAAGTTTCTCGGTATACTATTCAATTGGAAATTCATTAAATCATTTTCTATGTTATATCGTGTAATATTTATTATTAACATTCATTCACAGGAATGTTTGCGACCTTTATTTTTTATATCCCCTGTGTACACGTATGTTACGTGATAAGTCGCACAATCAACAACAGTTCTGCGTATTGTGGTAATTAAGGTGTTTGCCAAAGTAATAATGAGATTAATGTAGTGTATTGCTAAAAAAAAATTTTTTTTGTTAATATTTTCTTTCGAACAGGCAATACCATTGTATGTATCACATGCATGTGTATTCTATCTACTTTATTTACAGTCTAAAAATATTTAGTTCTAAATCCAACTTTCCAGGTGTACAGTTGCAATTTTGCGCAAATCTAAGAACACTTATATCGGTAGTTGTTTCACTTTAAGTGATTGCGTAAGTTTGACCGTGTCTTTTTTGCATTAATATTAACGGCGATATAATCAACAAGATGGAGATCATAGAGTAACAACGGGGGGCCTTAAGAAACATCATATATTATATATCGAAAATGTTCCTAGAGAACAGGCTGCTCATAGTCTGTCTTGTAATGTATTTCCCCTTTTATTGTAAAATCAGCATCCACCTGTTAGGTAGCGTCAAAACATAAAAGAAATATAAACAACGAATAGAATGAGGTTTGCTTGACTCAACAATCTCCACTAATATACATTAATTTGCAATTCATTGATTTCTATCCTAGGCCTTATTACGATCATGTACAATACATCGTATGGCCTACCTTACTGCTTTTTTATACAACTCAGATTCGTTCTTTCTGGATAGTTAATGTTTCACTTAAACGCCTGATAAACTCTCCAGGCACTGATGCTGAGTGCTACCAATGTAATAGTTGTATGGAGCATTCTTCTTCTTGTGTCATCTTTTCTTACAAGAAAAGTGGGCGATGACGGTCCTAAAACAGCTAACAGTTCTACATGCGGTAGCTTACTTGTGTCGGTTTCTACTTGGTATTGGCAACATGGATCGAACTGCCAAGAAACTGTATAAAGACCGCAGGATACCACGGATATAAATCCAAGCGGACCGCAAATGTAGGATTTGCTGCCCCAAATCAGACCTGCAAAATGAACGACAACACAGATGCTCAAATAAATAATAATGCTTTTATATATACGGAACATAAAATATAAATTCTAGAAACCTATGGTTATGGCGGCGAGACCTGACAGTGCTGCAGTCTTATGAAGACAGTTTCCTACTGCTATCCATCTGGAGGTTTCATCGCCTAATTTAGACGGTTCGATAACGATTAAACTGCACTCGGATTCCAATGCCCTCTCTAATTCGTATTCAAATGTTTCATGAGCATTTTCGTTATCGTAAACCTCTCTGATGATGGCAACATTTGAAGAATCATCCCTGAAACCAATACGTGCTTAATTTTTTAATGAATGTCTTATAGAGATCTGTCGCAATTTTAATCGCACTTGCAATTAAAACTATGCTTGCTCGAGCCATTCAAATTGTCCATGCTCTACAAGATGTATATTGTATCATTACGAATTGTTTGAGTAATTCTAATCGCACTATAGGCAAGTTCTTTATCGCGAGTTAATTCTTTTGTGTGTTATGTAAGATGTTGATTGGTACTAATCAGTGTCCGATTTGTTTGAATACAAACACATTTGTGAACAGAAGTAGTAATTTTATTCCGGTTGTTATACATTTAAACAACATGTTATTGAATGTCAGCGAAACTCGATAAATAAATATATGTTCAATTATTGAGAAATCGTGCTGCAGTTGACATGAGATGTAAAAAAAAAATCTATGAAAAGGGCGAACGTAATATGTATGTAAGAATGATTGGATATTAGTTACGAAACGAGTTTCAGTATCTTGCCGAAACGGATTTTTACGGGTTAGTAAAACATTTATAGACATCTAGCAGAGATTGTGAAAGATTAATGCTCATGAGTTCCAGGGTACAGATGAGAGAGGTTAATTTTATTTCAAAGTAAATATTATACCATTGTGTGAAATTGCGTTGCATACATTGGAGATAGTAAGAAACATAAGATTTCGCATGAAATGCCGAAATTAATTTATCCTACGAACCTGTCACCAGCTTCATCTACCATCTTTACAGTCAGTCTTCCAAACACTGGAACGTTGGTCTGGATGAACCGGAAAAGAAAACCCGAACATTGAACCGGATGCAAAAATCAGCTGATTCTACTGAACATTCGCATGACTCAAGTTGTAGTTTGCAATTCGAATTTCGTTCAAACGTGCTTTGCAAGACAAAATACATGCTGCTCGTTTCCTCCGGCGCTCTGTTGCATTCAAGATGAAGCTGGACATCCAATTTGCATTGCGTTTACAAAGGTAAACTACATTCAGTCAAAGTTAACGCCACAAAACCATTCTATATTCCAAAGTTTCATATATGTACGTGTAATCAAAATGGCCTGCCATGCTTCTACGAATATGCTTCCACAATGAATTTACAGTCTTATCGATATTAAATTTTGGTATTACTAATTCAAGTTACAGTATTCATAAATGATTAGCATCAGTAACGTAATAGGGTTCCATTTCGTCGCTTTGCGACACAGTATTCATTCTGTGCATATTCTTTATTCATTGAATCCAAGCAACTATATTTATTTGCTATTTCAAACAGGAGAAACATGTCAATGAGAATAAAGCCCAAGTATACTTATAGTTATAACTATGCTTGCAAGCTGTCCTTCTCTATATGTTGCACCTGTATTTTTTACACGCAACTAAACCATAAAAAGGTCTAGATAGCGAGAACAAAAAAGCATAAAATCATTATTCGTTAATAGCAGAAAAACAAGAAACAAGAAATCATTGCAAAATTCCTACGCCGGCGCTATATTCCAGCGGCCGAACGGGGCACTAGATTCGCCCTGGCGTAGCATCGCTGCCGAGAGGGCGTGCTGCGGTCGATCGAGCGAGAGTGAGCGCTGCGGACGGCATAGAGGCCGAGTTAAAACGGGCCAGATCGCAGATGGTCGTCCGCGAGAGCGTTCTGTCATGGAGAGCACAACGCGACGTGTCGTAAGTGTGCTCGAGTGTTGTCGTCGTCGTCGTGGTTGTTGCCGTGATCGTCGCGTGTGCGGTATTTCGGGTCGTGCCGTGGCATTATCGCAGTGACATTCGAGGAAGCTGGCCGTGCGTGAGTAACGTGGTGCTACTATCGGTATATCGTGAACTGTGGCAGCCGAATAATTATATACACAGCCAGCGACAACTTTGTATATACAAAAAAGCGTGTCGTTAGCGGGCAAATGGAGTAATCCTTTTGCTCCTTCCGCGAGTCGTACATACGCACGTGCGTACAACGTTCGATTGCTTTAACAATCGATAGATCGGTGAACGGTGTGTTGTGACATGTTAACTACGGTGCACGCCAGTGTGTCTATTAATAGATTCGTGTGATTGGTAGTGCCGCGGATAATCCACGTGCTCCCTTAAACGTGGAACGGAGTTCGAGGGAAAGATTGTCAATAAGATTGTCTGACCGTGACGGGGTGAATAGAGTTGAGCGAGAACAGTCACCTACGATACTCCAATCGAACGAGCGTTCCGGTCGAATCGAGTCAATGTGACCCGGGACGTCTGTCTACCTAAGAGTGCTATCGCGTAACATAAACGCATTGTAAACACAGGCGGTCTGCCCATTTGCGTATTCAATACGAAATTCGGAGTCGAGCATCACGGACATTCTTCGTGGCGCGTATGTATAAACAACCATCGGAGTAGCGTTTCGTAGTTTCTTCCGGTTTCGCTCCTCACTTCGCGCCACAGGGACGCTTCGATACATAATCGATCTTTCATCGTGTCATTAACCCGGCATCGATGGATGCAAACGAAATCGATCGCGACTGCGTGACACCTGGCGAATCAATCACCGCCGAACGGATTGTCCGATAACTGGTGATTCCTGCGCGAAACGTAAACACGAAAATCCTGTTAACTCGATCCGTTAACGTAACGGGCACCGTGCGTAGAGAGCAATCACAGTGACTGCGCTCGCTTCTGCTATCGCGGGCGCGTAAACGAAAATTCCGCTCCAATACGATCGTTTCGTAAGCGATAACAAAATATCCACGTACGTGCGCACGCGTTTGTCTACCCGGTAGTGTATTTCACCGGTTACGTTCGTCGAGAATCTCGTTCGCGTCGGTTTTTAACGGGCAGTGCAACATCGAGGAAGAAAACGGAGCGAGATACGATGGTGTTGTCCGGTCGTCGCGGTTAATTCGCACGTGTCGCGATGTCGGGCGGCACGGCGGGCGTCCGTGGCACCGGCGCCGAGTGCAGGAAGTTCGCGCCGAACATATTCAACAAGAGCAAGTGCAGCAGCTGCTTCAAGCAGAAGGAGGAGCACAGCGCGGAGGCTCTGGAATGCAACAGGGTGAGTTTTGCTTGATGGACTCTCTGTCTCTTTCTCCCTTTCTGTCTCTTTGCGTGCGTCTATCCCGTTCGCTCGTATACACGTTCCGTCTCTATTTCCCTCTTCCTCCGTCTTGTCCCTGTCTGGCGTACGCTGCGTATCTGTATCCCCGTCTCTGTTCGTTTCACGCGTGCGTGCTCGGTCCATCGCATCGCGAGGATCCGAGCATTTTCTCTTTCTTACTCGCCCTCGAATTCCACACTGTGCCGAGATCGGGACCAGCCAGAAGGACGAAGGTCCTGTCGGGACCGTCGATGTTATGTAAGATGATCGTGCATGGTGAACGCGATTAGTACGCGGCTATACGAGCGAACGGTTTTCAGAGCCTATCTTCTCGGCTTTGCTCGCGTATTATGTGTACACATATATGTATGTATGTACGTCGATAGCGGTTCGTGGCGTCGCGATTCACCGTGCAATTAATTATCCAACGGCCGGGGCCTGTCTTCGTTGCGTTGTAATCTTGATGTTAGCCCGCGGCGTTTTCCAGCACGGTTTATTTTTCAGCGAACTGGTAGTCATCTCGTACGGCGTTCTATTCTCGACGTTCAATGAAAATTAGGGACACGAAAAAGCGGGGAAGAATTAACGTAGCGGGACACGAGGTTGATAAGGACAGATGGGACAAGCTGGTATCGATGTCTTTTTAAAGAGCCATCGCATGCATTTTCTGGCGAACCGAAGGTCGTGAGCTCCGAAATCGTTTCCTCGAGTCCGATAGGTCAATCAACTCGCGGAATAAAAAATCGTAACCTTTCATACGTAGACGGAGTAGTATCCCTTTTATTCTTTTCTTGAAGACAAGACTGACCTCGAGACGTCCTTGTAAGAGATAGTTCCATAAATCTCGGCAATTATGCCTTTGAAAGTAAACCATTTGCACGAAATTCGACGGCGATACTAATTTCCAAAAGGTATCGCCGCGACGGGGCCGTGGACATAAATACATGGCACTGTGCGTTGGGGGACGTTAAAAGAAGAACAGGAATCTTTATAGTATGGTTTTCTTCCTTCTGACCAGCTTTTTATTTACAACAGGGTCCCGGCGTGCTCATCGATGGGCGAAATTGCCTCGTAAAAGTCTGGTTTCAGGGTGGGCGGGGGTGCAGCGGGGGTGGACTGGAAAATAAAAGCGTTAAAAATCAATTCACGGCGCGGATCGTACGGTACCGACGAAATGGCAGGGCCGGCATACGAGCACGTATACGTTAATATCGCGAAACGGTTCCCCGTTTAAAGTCTGCTCGATAAGACGACGATACTCTCTGCGCACGCTTTGTTCCGAACGAATCTGCAGTTTCACGGATTCCTCGCGATTATTCCATTATTCCATTTCCATCGAGTCTCGCGTGTTCACGCGTATCTCTATTTTGCGCCGATATTGATTCGATAAAAGAGCAAAAGAAGGTGGCGTCGAGTAGGCAGACAGACGCATCTTGCGGTCACGAGGAACGTAGGTACGATGAATGACGAGCGGCGTTTCTGGTTTCTGTTAATGATACAGGGAAAATTGCACGGGGAGTTTCGCGCGGCGAGCGCATCGATTTTTCCATTCGACCTTTACGCTGCGCGGCGTTTAGCAATGCTTGCACCAGTGCGCGAATAATTTTCTTCGGTACAACGTATCGATAGCTTCATTGGTTTTCCAAACGTTGGATTATTTGCTCCGAGGCTTGGCCATTCCTCTTGCATGCCTCGCGCTTGCAATACGAATTTTCTTCACCGGAACAAATATGTCTCTACGACGATTGCTCGAACGAACTTCTTTCGCTCAAATAATCAATCTCGACCGATAAGAAATTATCGACTTGCCCGTTCGAATTACCTGTTCGCGCAAGCAGGAAATCACCGGGATAGACCTACATAGATACCGGGCGGATCAGAAAATTCCATCGGCCCTGACCGCGTACTTTCGTCAAAAGGACGAACCTTTCCCTCAATCCTTTTCTTTCCACTCCTTCGCCCAGAGGCCAGGGCAATTTCGTACACGGTACAATGGGACACGTTCCCCGCTTCGAGGCCGTTGCAAATTTCGGAATGTCGGCAGCCTTGCGACCTGTTCTCGGTGCATTCCAGCCGTCTTCTCGCAGCACCCCAACAACAGGCCCTTTCGAGAGTTGTTGGCTTGTCGGCTTTCGCCTGGACACGGTATCTCTGTATCGGTTTATTCCCCGCCTCTCTCTCTCCGTTTCTTCGTTGCACCTTTCTCGCGGCGCACACCGTTTTCCCCTTACCTCTTTTCTTTCTTCAACCGTCTCTGTGCCTCGCTGCGTTGTCCCCCATATAACCGCAAATAACGAATGCATACGCAATCCAACCTTTCTTTGCCCCACGGTCGCACGGTTCTTCGTCCCGCGGCTCGTAATTTGACGAGGTGAGCCTCGAATCAATGGAATTTAACCTTTTACAGTGTTTCTCGCGGCAACACACTATGTACCGAGATCGTTCTTGCGAGCCACAACTATCGCGGAAGTGGTGGCCCGTTGCGTGGATACACGCGAAACGCGTGTTGCAAGCCAGTTAGAGAGGTCTGAAAGGTTATTCCAATTGGGCTGGGGTTTGGCTATCGAGCAACTGCGATGGGAACGATTTTTCCTTGTCGATCGTGATATCTGTCGGTGATTTTCCGTTTCTCGAATCGCGCATCGGCGGATTGTCTGTGTGGACGCGAAATTCCTGATCCACGTTTCAATACACCAGGTGCGATGCTACTTTTGTCCCCCTTGAAGGGGTTGAAATGAAAGCTATGCATATATATATCGAAGGAGCTTAGAAAACCCTGCAGTTCAGAAACATCTTCCAAAACATAAACGAATCGCCCATCGGTTAATTTCACGTCCTGCTCCAGCTTCGATTCGCGCTCGAATCCCTGTAATCAGAGTCTTCCCGTTTCGAGAGCGGCGCGTACCAAGCCGGCAACGTGAGAAAGTGATCAGAGGTAGCCGTTCTGCGGCTGGTCGAACGAGAATCGCAGCAGACGATCGATAAAGGATTTCGAGTTGTATACGTACGCGTGGTTCTTGTCGTTTCTGGATAAGGAAAGAGCGGGACAGAGATGCCCGGGGCAGAGTTGTTTCTGACCAGGCATTATCGGTCCGCGGCTCCGTATTTTCTGTCCGATTACTTCTTCGTGAGCGCCCCGGTAAGTGGCCTTCGAGAAATAATTTCCTTTCGGGTCTCGTGGCCACTCGGGCCCCTGAAATTTCGATCCGCTGAAACGATTTCGAGATGCCTTACGGTACCGTTCACATCTTTCTCATTTCTCTTCGTTCTTGTCGCTGCTGGTGGTGCACGCGTTCCTTCCACGAACCTCCAGAGAGATTGTGTGTATGCATACATATGTATATATTTATATTGCATTCATATACGTACGCATACGTACATACGTGTTTTCGCTATCGATTACGTGGCAATCGCGGGAACACGAAGAATCCACAGGAGAATGGACAACCGTTCCGCGTGTGCGTCTCAATTTTCGTATATTTTTACCTTCGCGATCGAAGGGTCGCTTCCGAATTGTTGCGTCGAAAGGGAAACGATTTTGGCATTCCTTTGCTAGTCCCCGGATTTGGGGAAAGTTCTCCGATGTAGGTTAGCAGTAGTTAAATTAACCAGCGCCAAGTAATACCACTCGCAAAACGTAGTACCGATGTAAAGATATTTGAACACGAGTTAATTGTTTGGAGCACAATCGTGAGATAGTCGACGGAGCAACGAAAGCACGCCGTTATCGCAAGTTTATCTGCTCATTGAAACGTTGTATTCCTGCTGATTCAAAGCGGTGCTAGACGAGTCTGGGAACGCCGGGCTTCCTCTGCAAAGCAGAAGTGTAAGGATACTGTTGTGTCGCTGTACCGATACGTTGTTACTCCAATACACATCGGCGCGCTCGCGTGTTAAATTAATTAACGGTGCTCCGGATCTGCGGGTAACTCATCGTTCCTAGATTCGCCGGTAATTAACGTGCGTTATTGCGCAACTATCCGTAACGATTTCCCCTCGGATAAAATCTCTGCCTAAGGTGTCTGATAATAATAGGAGACGTACGCGTAACGGGCGTCGAGGTTATCTTAATTCGAACTCGTTACGAGCTTGCCGACTTTACGGGAATCCAGGATGCTCCAGGTAAAATTAATTAACGAAAGATATTCGTTCCGTTTGGAGTACTCCAAAAAGGTTCTCCTTATTTCACTATCCCGGTACGTTTTTTTAAAAACCTCGAATGTTTCGAAACAGAAATGAATCGCCTCGGGGATTCTCTTTAATACAGGCAGATGATTATAGATTGACGAAATTTTCCTTCGGAGCTCGTCAGCCTCAGAATTTCCCCACCTCTACGTTTCCATCTTTCCCTTATCAATCGCGGTCAATCGGTCTCGGCGAGGATCGACGATTTGAAGCGAAAGTTTCGGGGCAAACGGGACAATCGCACTCGAGAAACGTGCCGCTCGAAGAGTCCTACCGCGAGGAGACTTCCACTCGGTTGTTACCCCTCGCGAGACAATTTATAATTCGATGATTATCTGTACGCGCTTGGTACCGGCGTACACGCCGCCCGATGCCGATAACGCGGCGATCTCTGCGTGCCAGCCGAGCATAAATTTCACCGTTTAAAAAGGGCCGGCGTTTTCGCCCGAGTCACGACAAATTATTGATGATCCTATGGACAGGCAATAGAGATCGTTATCGAGTGCTCGCTTCACCGAGAGGTCGTGTCCTGCGACACGATATCGCGAGAACGCTCTCAAATATTTGTCCGCGTTGCGTTCTCCGCCGAAGAAATGGCCAACGAGGATTTTCCCCGCGACGCGCTCGAGGAAAATGTAGGCGAACAATTGGCGATTCTTCGCACATTTCTCGCCAAACCTTCGCCAACCACCGAAAAAAATCATCCGGATCCGAGTTGTACTCGCAGAACTCGCACGATGCTCCTCGCGTTGCACGGCGCCGCTTTAAAGGGCATCAGTATGCAGAAGGTCGACGCGGCAAGAATTTTGGGCTCGTCGTCTCGCGCGGACGAGCAAGTTTTGTCCCGCAGAAGCATCGTCCGCTTCACTCCGGGACACCCTTAGGCGGGCGCAATATTTCTACCACCCGGCCGAGCGTAACCTGTCCATTGTTAGCCGCATATATTTACTTTGCTTACGACGCCGGCCATAAGCGAGTGTACTGTTATGTCCGGTGGTGCACGTATGACGTATCGCCCGGACGATCTTGATATTTCTTTCTCGCCTCTCTCGAAACGACGATCTCGCCAAACTCGCTTTTCGGCGGCGCGACCTTACGTCGTCGTTAAATTACCAGTTACCCGCCGCGGCCTTTTCGCCTGCCGATTATTTCGCCATTACACGGCTGCGAAATACCGTTGCCACCGGGCTGCAAGCTCGGCTACGTAACCACGGAGCAACGGTGAAAATTTCTGCACGCAGTTGCGAGATTTTGGTCGGCAGCGATTTCGTAATGATAATTGACCGGCCTCCGCGTCGACGCGAAAATGCCAGCGTCGCGAGCATTACTGCGATTGACGGCAAACCTTGGCAAAGGTTTGAGGGGGTACACGGCGTGCGACTCCGGATTCTGCGATTCGTTTCGCGAGTTGGTGAATTAAATGACTTATGCGCACGTGGGAGTGCGGCGGTTCGATAAACCCGCGTCGAAGATAGCAGAGCGCGATCGGAGGAAGTTATCGATACCTCGATCGACGCGATCGGTTGTCCCCCATAAATTTCTCACCGCGATCTTAACGTCCACTCTCTGCCTCGCTTCGAGGAGTAATTTCTCTATTGCACACCCATTTTTCCACGCACGTCTTCATTTCGCGTCGACTTTTGCCGCGGTCCGCGCGACACAGTCCGCGCAGATCGGAATCCGCGATACGGATTTGTGCATTTCTTCCTTTCGGCACTCTGCTCAGGCCGGGAACGCTTAGAACAACGGACCTTGCGGACTTCCGTTATCGTGTAACGCTGAAACGAACGCGACCGGTCACACACCGTTTGTTAATTAAAATCACGAGCAGAGAACACGCTCCGCGATCCTCGTTCACCGGCAGCGGGCACGCATCGTTGCGTTTTATAGCCGCCATAAAAAATTCTAATCACTTTCCTAGATAAAACGGCTGCCTTGCAACCTAAACCGTGAACGCAGCTTGATTATAATGCTTCAGAGCTATCGAGTACCTAATTTGTTCTCGTACACGAGACTCGATAGACTATTTGAAACACACTCGTACTGCTTCCGACCGCAATTTTTCCCCGCGATCGGTTGAAATGTCTGTTTTCCAACGCGGACACCTCCAGGTCTCCCGACACCGCGACAGAATCAATTGCCCCGTCGCCATGAATCGAACGTCGCGATCATTGATCTCGATCCGCGGATGGTGTCCCGCGACAAAAAGGCCGGCGCAGAAAATCGTAAAGACACACGGGGGCATCCAGTTGTAACGGTATACGGTACGCGGCCAGGCCAAGAGAAAGAGAAAGAGGCGACGCGAAGCTGGCAGACGTTCCGACGCTGAAACGAAAGCTCTCCTCTTCGCGCGATCCTAGTGAATGGAGCACCGTCGGTGGCCTCCCGTCGGCGGGTTCGTCCAGGATCGATAGCCCCTCGGCGATTAATCGAATCTGGCAAGCCGTGCAGGCCACTCTCCTCCTTTCCTTCGAATCGACTCGGTTTTTCCTCGCCCAACCTCCGTCGTGCGCCTCGCCATAGAAGCAGTCGCGCTCACGCTCCTTGCCTTTATAAGGACTTCATTGAAAACGCGTCTGTCGCCCGCCTCGAGGCTCAAAAGTGTCTGAAAGACGATCGTAACCCTCTGCCTCGCGTTATCGGTGAACGTTTTGGCGAAGGGGGTACATATATCGATCGCGAACGGTGCATTTTCATTCTTATTTGTCGCGGTGAATAAAAGACCATCGCGGGGCGGGGTCGTTTGCACCGGTGCGCGTTGTTCCTGGGAAAGCTGAGATTGGTCCTCGTCAATGAGCGATCCGGCTTTACATTTACGGAGTTCCTCTTAACGAGAACTTGTCATTCCTGGTAACGCGGTTTCCGCGTACCTACGAAGTGGAGCGGCTTACCTGGCCGCTCCGCGACTCGTCCCCTTCTTGCTCCACCCGGTGAACCTCCTGTTTACGATTTCTCCCCGAGTTCTTCTGGAACCGTTCGAACCTGATATTTATCGCGGCTGCAGGTTATTTCTTCACGATTTCGAACTTCCACGGTGTCGCTGCGAAATTCAGCATCTCAATCCGCTGCCTTCGTCGAGCAGGGAAATTCATTCGTAGTACTCCGTAACTCGCCCATGTTTTTTAGAGGAATAATTTCTTTGCCCCCGTTATCTCGTTTCCCTCGACCCCGAAGTGAAACCTCGAGATTCCCTTCGGTCCACGAGATCGACGAAGAATCGCGAAGCTCGATAGTCGGATGTTCCACTCCTATTTCACGCTGCGCTAGAACGAGAAGAGAAAATAAAAAGGAAGCCCGCTTGATGCCTCTCTCAAGGGGAGCTAGACTTGCAGCCTCGACAGACCGAGTCATCCATCTTTTCCACGGGGCTTATAAGCCACGCTGGCTCCTCAAGCTGTACACGAGGATCGAGTCGAACGTTCTTTCGGAGGACCCGCGGATGATGGATGGTGAAACGTCGTGGAAAATAAAGCAACGTCGGGCAACCGTTCCAGCGACACGCACTCCTCCTCCTCCTCTTCCCGCTGCGACGGAATCAGCGTGATATTTCGCCTTCTTCTTGTGCGTCGTCAACACCGTCGTCGCTATTTATCCTCCGCCGGCGTTCGTCCTCCCGCTGACCACCGGCAATTAGCCTCACGGCCACGACAAGGACATCCACTTCGTGATAGGCTAAACACAGGTCGGCTACTCTATGAGATATTACCCGACGATCGAAAGAAGGGTGGCTGCAGGGGACGGATAATTTGCGATCGCCACGATCCCGTCCCGTTCCAACGACTTTCCGTCTCCCGTCCCCGGCAAACTCCATTACCGGATCGTTGATTGAGTTCTACTTATTGATTAATGTTCCCGAACGAATCCGTCTGAGCAGCGCCGATTCATCACGATGCTCGTGGCTTCTCGTACATTTCTGCCCGTCTATCGGGCGTTAGAACATCGCCGGTGTTGCACCGAGCGGCCTCGTTAACGTTTGCGTCATTTTGTCTGCCGTCTCGTGGAAGGAATCGCTGGACGCTCTCTTGGTTCTCTTCGTTGGAATGGTCGACTCTGTCGTCTAAGATTTTGGTTCTCCCCCGGGCAACCAGCAGAACGAGGGGGAACCTCGAAGGGTGACGATGTTAAGAATAACTCTGCTCCAGATGCGGCCCGCGGTGACTTGCACGGTAAATCGGCGCTCATCCGGCCGCACACCTATGCAGATACGCGGGGAACATTTGTCGTCCGTGAAACTTTGCCGGGACCTCGGCGCCGAGAAATCTTCATTCGTCCGATGAACAATTAGCTGTCCGCCGGGCACATCGATTCGTATTCAACGTGTTCAGATTCTGTACCGGTTCCCCGGGCGCTGACGATAGCTCGGCGATTAACGCGTTCTTTACGATCTCGCTAGCTGGCTTTCATACATCGGCGGAACACGTGCGGCCACGAGGTATAATCGTACGTTTATGCCCAGCGCGATTGGATAACTCATCAGGTAGAAACCGCCGCTACCATAAGCGGTTCCCTTGCCGATTTATAGGTCGATGAAGTTCGATCGGTGCTCACGGGCCTCCTGATTACCTGTAATCGGAAGGGCATAACGTGTACTGTCAGCTCGGGTTTTCCTCCACACCCTCGTTCCGCCCTTCGTCGACGTACCTTCACGATTCTGCCCTTTGTTTCTCCCTTCTATTTCTTCCACGCTTCCTGCAAACGTCCGGTATTTATGTTACATAGTAAGAGGCTGCCCGTGATCCAAGGAACTTTCACGTTTTTTCTGGAACCCTCTGTGGGACTCGTTTCAATTTCGAGCACATTTTGGAGCACCGTTCTCTCCCTTTTTCGGTGAATGGACGATATTCTGGAAAGTCTGAGAGGTTCCCAGAGAGGCTGACGGGTTCTTTTTTCCCTCTTCCGGGACACGGTTGTTTGCTACTGTTTAGAATTTGGGAGCTAGGATTGTTTATATGCTCATACATTCTTGATGACCTAGCAGTGGTCTGGGAATCTTGGGACGCCTGGAAATATTTTATATTTTCAAACAGATAACAACTGTTCCTCTACGAGGACGGAGTAAGTTATAAAGCTGGCCGAACGCAAAGTCTGTAGCTTGTCGGAAATGTAAGATATATACCCAAAAAAAGTTCGCCAAACTTTACCTTTATCACCTTTGCTCCTTAACACGAATCTATCGCAGTCTCCGATAGGCCATACGCGGTACCGCAAGTGTCCGCACCGCATTTCTGTTTTCCGCGGGTCTTGGATCTTGTCCGACCTTGCTATCGGTGCATAAGCGATTTATAAATAATGTATGGGCGTTTATTTATACGCGCGCGTGTAGCCCTGCGCGTAGTGGGCCGTGCAACGAGTGTCGTGGGCAAAAAGAAGGTGCACAGGGAACACGGGAACAAGGGGGAAGGGACACGCGATTGCCCGTATTCGTTTTGGTCGGACGTGATTCATTCAGATGTTACGTCCGTGCTCCCTTTAAACCGGTCAACCTATATCAGAATGGTTCTGCTGTTCGTGCAGGGACACGCGGCAGGAAGCCACGAGGTGTGTCCACGGCGTTGGAACCTCGTGCAATTTTCCGAATATGTGTGTATGACATTCTTTGCACACGGTGCACAAAATGATTCGCCCCGTCTCTGCTTATATGCGTCACATCGAAACAGACTTGTCCGCCTCGCGTCGGAGGAGGGATATCGAAAGTGCAAGCGCGTTTCTGGATTATTCTTGCACAGATTTGTATACGTTTCACGTTTGCGTTAGAGGAATTGCAAATGGTTCCGCGAATAGGAGATAGAAGGTTCTTCCTGGCGAAACGGGAAGTGAAATGGAAAACTCACCTTGCCAATCATGCGCGCGCTTTCCTGTGAATAGCTTGTCGAACGTGCGACACCTGCACTCTGCAAGTTTAATCATATAGTTTTCCCGGCAGTCTAGTGTACATGCTTCGAACGTATCTGTGTCAAATGATATGCCGGAATGCGTAAAAACAACGGAGTTAATAAAAAAAATATCTACATTCAAACGGACATTGTGCGGAGCGTCTCTCCCCGATCGCGCTCGCATTACTAATGGTCAATGGTCCAAGACAGCGCAATTTTTACGGCAAAAACATTCACGATCGAGCGTGTACCGGAGCAAGACGTCTTCCCCGCTTTGCAGGCGGTTTTTCGCGTCATTTGCGGTTCGATATAAGCTACTACCCCGGCGTAATGACTCATCCGGCCGGCGAAAAGTCGATTCCAGTCTGCGACTCGCGGCCTATCGGACGACAATCCGGATCCATAATGCACGGGGTACCGTAATGCACGCAAGAAAGGGACATGCTTGATTTTGTCTGGTCTGCAGTTTACGACGCTGGACCCGACCGAAATCATCAATGAGCCGCTCTGGGATCGCGTTGACCTGGCACGATGCCCTTTACGTCTGATGACAAAGACCGAGGAAACGGAGGAACTGAAACATATATACAATATATATACGCGAGAACACGAAGAAGATCCGAGGGATTCATGTCATCGATATCGGAGTTCTACGATACAAAAAGGGCACCGCGTTTCAACGTTTCGAAGAATCGAAGATCGATCGATCGCCCCGATGAAACTTCCCCGAAAGACAATGCATCGTCGACGTGGAATAATTTAAAAATCAACGCGCCCGAGCAAGACACGTATAGACGTTGGATAAAAACGCTGATTGCGTTCTTCACCGGCGTGGAACGATGGAAGGATACTTCTTTCTTTTTTTTTCCCCCGGCGGTTGCGTGAAACGAAAGCAAGAAGATAATGCCGTAACAGGTTCCCTCCAGTCTTTCGTCCCGGGAGAGGTTCTCGATATTTTTCTGACATCGACTCGACCCAGATTCGTCATCATTCTCACGTTCCTGTTTCTGCGGAACGTTCGTAATATATATATATGTACACTCTGGGTGCAACGATGTATCCCCCGTTCTAATGCACCCTGGCGTCGAATACGCTCGACCTGTCGCGTCTGTCTGAATCCGGTCAAACACGGGGACGCGTGGGAGCCAAGAACTTTCCACCTGTCCCCGATCTTATCTTCGCGGCCGGTGATGGTCTGAACGAGACACGCGGTCGCGATTCTTCGTGCACGCGCATCCCTATGAATGGCGTGATCCGTGTAACACACGTATGTACAACTGTCCGACGCTCTGGATAAAAATCACGACGAAACTGAAACTCATTGGTGGATGGAAAGTTGCAATTTCGTTGCGAAAATTTCGACTCGGTTTAGTCTTGGTTCTTACCGAGATAGCGGTCGACGCTGAACGCACCTCGACGTCGCGACGAGCCGTCGACTTAAAAGGGTTAATCCTCAACGTGGGGTGTCGTCTAAGAATCGCGACTAGGGTGAGAAAAAGGGAGGGACAAGAATGAAACGACTGGCAGCCGCGTCGCAGCGTCCATGCACGGTACAGACTCCCCTAACTCGAACCGACTGGGACAAACTGAGCACCGTAATTTCCACGATGACAAATTATTGTCGCCTCTGACTGTCCGCAGTGGTGGCGCGGGGTTGCGGCGCGGTTCAACAGGTTCGATGTCTGGCGAGCGAAGGGGAGCGTGTTGAACAGTGCCGGACTTTCCACCTGCTCCGGATCTTATCTCGTGCGATGAAACGCGAGTGGTGCATAGGTGCACGTGTACACGCAGCCCTCGCGGTGCATCCTGCGGCGTGAACGGAGGGCAAGCGTGTGCGCGTGTGCCGCCACAGAAGATTAATTAATATCGCAATATCGCTGGCCGTACGCCAATGACAAATTGGAGAAAGTGAGCGACCCTCGCTCGCGGTGGTCGTGGCTCCTCCGAGCTAGATACGTCATCGTGATAAAGAAGCCACAAAGGGATTATGCTTGGAGGAAACCTTGGTCGCACCTCTCGTGTGGGTCTCGACGCCTGCTCTTGGTCGTTCGTCTTGGCGATAGGATTTGCTTGGAAAACCGGCGCATATAATTCTCTTTCTGCCGTTTCGTTTCATCTGGATTTTCTTTCGATTGCTATTATTCACTGTGGATAGCCTGATTATTCGCAACCTTTAGAAATCAATTCCCTTCCCCCTCGTGCACAGAGTATTCGGTGCGAGCATAGTCAGGAACGTACACGAATTATAATAAGCTTTTGGGTACACACGTACGTATATTACGGTCGTTCTGTTCTCGTGTAATACACGGCTATCATTACCCAAGTTGTGCACAAAACGAGTAGACCCGAGACGAGAATGCTGGTCAACGCTGGACCTGTATTACCATAAACCGTAAAAAAAAAGAAGCTATGGAATACGCGGGCAACAATCTTTCCCGCGGACGCATAGTTGTCCGATAATTTCAGCGCGAACAGCGTATTACACGCACGAGATTGGCCAATCAAGCCGAAGCATTTGCAACACTACCGTAAAATTCTACCGTAAAATGCACGGAGAAACTAGAATCGCGTGGTCGTCCCCTCGCGGCTGCATTTAACAGGAAGCCATTGTATCGCCGCACGGGGCTGGGGCAAGTCTGGAAGTCATCGGACCACGGCGTAAATGCAGCGACAAGTCGCGGAATCCACGCAACAAGCTGAAGAGTCAGGGTTATTATGGGATTTCATAATAATATTGTAACGAAGCGGCTGCGGAGCGACGCCGTGCGATTCCTCGAGCCGACAGTTCGGTCTAGGACGAGTGTCCCCGTGTCTTCTTCTTTCGTCATGGCAGGTACGCTCGATCTTCGCCTGCGATACGCGTTCCCACGTGAGATTCCCGGGACACGCGAGTTGCGTAAACGCGTACGATTGTTCGCGGCGCGTCCGTCGAACGGGAATATCGATTCGTCAACGATTTCCTCCGTCGTTTCCAGTCGTTCTGAATCGTTCGATGTGAAACGTTGATAATAGCATTTCGGGCAAACCAAAGCGGAATTGACCCGCAGCTCTGCTACAATTGTTGCTAATGCGAATACATTATTTCATAGGACAACTCCAAGTCTGTGTACCTCGCATGTATTGATTTCATTTTGACACCGGCTGTACGTTACTTAACATTCGCGTGGCAAATATGATTAATCGGTGTATATTAAGTATTGACTGATCGTCGAGGTTCTGTGAGCGCATCGACGAGAATATTGTCGACAGGTACTGTTACCTGTTAAACTTCGGTACAATGAAACGTATGACTCGCCGTGTATCGAATCTTCGGCATCTGTTGAAACGTATACACGTGCTATCGAGTTTCGAGATCGACTGGTCCCAACTGTTACAGCCGCTGGATGATGCTCTTTGAGAGACGATTAGTATGAAAACCGTAACTAATATTCGATAATGGAGAGAATACCTTCTTCCTAGTACGTACCTCTATGTACCCGATGCACTATTGTTCGTCACTTTAATCGCAACGAATCGTGTGACACAATGCACCTCGTAAAATTTAACAGTCTAGTCAACTATCGACCAATCAGAATTCGAATAACTTCAATCGCACTTGCGTATTGATTGTCGCGGGGAAAGATGTGCGCTTGAAATTCGTCGCGAAACATTCGTGCGCTAGATTCGTTTCCTTTTGTAGGGCGATAAGGATCGCGAGTTTCGCGAGATTTGTAGAAAATTATTCGCACTTCCAGGCAGGAAGCTGTTGGGTAAAACGGTTCTCAGGGTCCCCGCGGACTCGCTTCCTGCTCCACTTCATCGACCGCAACACTCTTAAACGGAGACAAGAGAAAGGCGTGGAGATTTCTTTGGAAATTATTAAGACCGGAATATGTACTTGCGGCGATCGAATGTGACTCGTACTCGGATCGATCGCAACTAACATTCGTGTAAATTTTATTTTTTTACTGCAAAGTATCTTTACTCCTTCCTCTCTCGCGGATTGAAATTCGCGTCCGTTCCGATTTTCGATACTCCTTAAATCTCGATTGCTTTTCAGATATCGGAGCGCGAAAATTAAATCGCCGCTGATAGCAATCGTAATATTCTTTTTTTACCGTGCAAATGGGACGAATTATTAATTGTCCCAAAGTCCCGACAGACTCGAGCATCGCAGGAATATTCAGCAAGACATACATATACCGCATCATTAATCCTAATAACCGTAACAAAAAAGTGATATATCAAAGTGCGCGATAGATCCTCGTCTTCTTAAGTACGATTTTCACCAGCCTCTTGCTTCTCTTGCTCCCTACACGTATCTCGAAAGAATAATAGCGCAACATTAACGGCGAACAATCCGTCGAAATTGCCGTCGAATAAAATCGCGGCTATCACGCGTGTTCCGGGTCGTTCGGCTCTTTCTATCTCTCGTAGCGATATCGGCGCGGCGACAACGCACCGTGTCCCTGTTTGGACAGTAGCCTAATTGTAGTTTACCGTAATTGCGGCCAGAAGCACGGTCGCGTTTTACTTCCTGCAGCCGTTGCAACGGGCGCGATAATTCAGCCAGAACCAATCACGAAATCGGTTTGCGTTTTACAAGCTCGCGGCTCGCTGGCTGGATATCTGCTCCGTTCGCTTGTCCTCTCGCCAGCGAGATTTCGTCCCGACGAGATTGCCCGCGGTTTTTATTGTAGTCATTACCGTCCTGGCCACTATCATCAGCGCTACCATTATTATCGGCCAGCAAGTACGCGCACGCTCACGTGCACGTTCCCTCTGTACCTCTGTTACTCTTGATCGCGTGTCGTCGCCGGTGAAAATTAATGATCATTTTCCGGCGATCGGCTCGCGTTTGATCCCGCCACGGCTGGATCGAGCCTCCCTTCTTCGAGACCACGGTCATATTTTCTCAGGGACCCCGCGATGACAGCGGACGATCGTTCTCGACACGCTGACGTAGAGACCTCGATCAATTCACGTTGTTCCACTCGCCACTCTCGTTGTTCCGGAGACCTCGATCGATCCGTGTATTCTTCACGCACCAACCCGTTCCTCCGCGTACACTTGCGGCCGGTATTATCGCGGGGTTAGCTTTTGTTGCTCGGTTATTATGAAAATAAGGCATCGATGCTCCTTTTACGCTCCAGGAGATGCTGCTCCTTTTGGTCTAGGCCGTTGCGTTTTCGTCAAGTGGACGCCTTCGCGAAATGCCGTGGATTTTCAATGGATTTTCTCGAAATCATCTTCGGCGGACCTTGCCGCTATAGCAGGTACCAAAATCCCTGATCAATCGTAACTTCGCCCAATGTTCGATTATGGTAAGAGCAAACGAAAACGCCGGGAAGATCTTCTTGAACTTTAGGGTCGCCATTTTTTTAAACATGGAGCGCGGGCTATAACCACTTTCGTATCGTATATTCTTGGCACCGAACTATTCAACTGTTTACGACACTCCTCGACCCTCGTTTTTTTTCTTCTTCTTATTCCTAAGCCGCTAGGAACTTTTGAGACTCGGGACTTTCTTACTTTCCCAGGTATCGGCGATGGTGGATATCAGCCGTGCCGGTTTTATGGACAGGACAGTCGGAATAGTAATAGTGTTTAAGCGAGTTCTGTAAATGCGGTTTCCCTGGCAAAAACGAGCCGCGAGTCGAATGTGAAACGAGAAGCCGGCCATTTATTTACGTTTCGGTGCGTTGCTCCGTGTGCCGGGGATTACGAAAGAAATGGAAATAGGCGCGGGTACCGCTGGAATCATTTCCCGCGAGAGAAAAATTCAATTAAAATGCCACCGTGATCGAAGCTGGGGTCGTGGAAAAATGTCCTAATCCTTCCGAATAGGGGAACGTTTACCTGCTTCATCATTTTTCGTCTCGTTTTATCAAATACGGCTATGAGGTTATTTACTTTATCCTTCTTATTTCTAAAACTTCTAATGGATAGCTTAAAACACTGAACTTTGCTCGCATCGATACTCTCTGCAACGATTAACACTGGAACTACCAAGCCAGTGAAAATCACTGGTCCCAGATTTCTTGCTCTAAAGTTATCAACATTGTAAGATGGCTTGCACGGAAATATATGTTTATACATTCAACGCTCGTCGGAAAATCCGCAATAACAACGCTTCTCAACAAAATCACCACGCAGCCCATCCACTTGTTTAAATCTTATTAAAAATAAGAAACGGCCATCGCATGCTCTCTCATACTCAGCCATCCATACGGTGATACACATAACAACAAATATCCTTACAACATATAGGTATTGCTGCATCAATTTATAATGGCATTCAATAAGACAGAATGACAATTATGTATCTCTATTTAATGTCCATTCGACCACTTTCGTGTTCATAGTCTGTCTAACGTTCACTGTCTAAATAATACCAAAACCTATCGACAGTTCTAGTGTTAACAATGCAACTGAAAATAGCTCTTACAGCTTCATAGATATCGATGAATGCTGCCGCTGGATCGTACCTCCTTGTAGGCACAGTCATTGCTCGCCTATTTATCACCACCAGTTCCCGCAAGGAGTTCCGAGAAACTTTGTCGCTTTGAACTACGTAGCTGGTCACGCCGTTGAACGTCTCTGGGACGCTTTCGATTCGCGTTCAAGTGAACCAAATACGCAAGGACGATCGTCCGGCCGGTTATTTTCGCCGCGTTTTTCGAAGAAACGATTGTCACCGGTCAATAATGCTGCTTCGACGTTGGTGAAACTGCGCGGACCGAGGAGTATTTATCGGATGATTCAGACCTCGCCTCGGGGATCGGAATGTTCGGGGTAGAATTTTCGAGTCGTGACTTGAGAGCGTATCGTCGACAATCGGCGTCGACGGAATACGGAATCCTCGTGCGCTATAAATACGTTTTCCGCTGGCAACATGGCAGTGGAAAGATGTTAAGACGAGCACCGGGGACGAGTGACGAAGGGTAACCTGTCAGCCGTGGAGCACTTTCCTTCGAATTCCTCGTTCGAGGCTTTATTAACCCTTTGGGCGGGAAAGGATTACGTGCATACCTGCGCGCGTTGCCAAGAATTGGGTAATCGTTTGCCGGAAACGTTACCTATCGCTGTCTGCGGGGACAGTATTTTTTTTTTCGCTGCTACTTCAATGAAATGATATCGTTCGGCAGTGATCAATTAATTATCGACCAGGGATGATCGTGCTCGATTTGTTTCAATATCTTGTGGGGACAAGATTTGCAATTTAGTGAATGCTCTAGTCAAGGGATTAAATGCTGCGCTCTGAAAAATGGCGCAAGATAAGTGACCATTTAATTAAATTTATCAGGATGGTCCATTTATACCGAAAGAAGTCAGCGCTACTTTGCTCTAAACGTTTCTCGTTCAACATTTCTTTCAAGACTAGTTCAGAGAATCGTCAGCTCGTTCTATCGACGATTCCTGTTTATTCCTGCGTACGATCGTTTTCATTGGATTCATCGTAGCTTCGCCGATTCACCTGGCGACCACACCCGAATAGATTAGCAGACTCAACGATCGCGCTTGGCTTATCTGCTTGGCACAGCGACAACTTGTAAGCAAGGCGTTCTTTACGAGTTAATCCCCGCTGCGATATTGTTCCCCTGCTGGTAATACAATATTGGCATAGTTACGAGATCTGATCGGTAATCGATAGGTCTGGCCCCGAGTGCGGGTCTACCGGTGACTGCATTTTAGTCGGACACGATTGCGTTTCTCGGCTCCTCGAGGCACCGCGAGGCACCGCGATACCATTTCACGGGCAGTCGTTTTGACGCCACTTATTATTCTGCAATTATAGCGATCGCTTGCACGCAATGTCCATCTTCGTTTTTCGGAGCAAGGTTCATCGAACGATTGTATTGTTTAGAAATATTTCGTCCAGAGAACATTTTATCAAGCAGAACTGCTCTTCTTCCTTTTTTCCAAATATCTGGCCCCCTGCACTTTACAGCAATACCGTTTCCACGCCCTTGCATTCACGAACTTGCAGGGACGCCTTATAATTTTACACGACCAGCATTCTGCTGTGAATCTTTCGGAGCGCCGACGCTTCGAAATAATCGTCGCTGGCAAATTTTCGCCCGACACCTTCCGCCAGAGACAATGGACGCGAAAAGATTCTGAAAAAAGCCCTGGAAACCTCGCCGCCTCTCGTTTTCGGCAAAGGTCTAACTTTGCCCGCAGCGTCGTCATCCTGGACGCTCCGTCAAAGCGATGGTCAGGTGGTTCGTGATCTCGGGACATTCTTCGCGGCTCGCAGTTCCTTGCTCCCTTGGTGAATCGATGGGAATGAAAGAAGAGGGGCAGCGGTCGGGAGAAATAACCTTTGAGTAACACGAGGTAGCAGGCTGCTGCGACGTGTCTGCTCGATCTGCAGGGTGGGACGATTGAAGGGAGATCGTGGACAAGAGTGGAAGGGAACGAAGAAGGAAGGTGGATCACAGGAGGTGAGGAGGAGCCAGTGAGATAGAAGGCGTCCTTGATAGACAGGATGCCCCTGCCTGCTGCTTCATACCGTATAATCTTCTTTCTCATCTCATTCGGCCCCTTGTACGGGGTGTCGGGCAACGATTTGCACCCATGCCGCGTTGGGGGCAGCTTGCCGTGTTACTCGAGACCCGCGCAGCGACATCCAACGATTACGAGAAACCGTTTCGCCGTGACGTACAGCCGTGTACAGCAATGCCTCGCATGGTCCGGCTTCGATTAGTCCGGTTACCAAATTTAAAATGAAGCACACAGAAAAATAGATACATGTTATCCTCGTTTTATTTATTGAAAACGGGGAACAAAATTGGTTCGGAACCAATCATCAGCTCGAGTGATCGGTTCCACCAATTAGTACTGGCGATACTGAGTGCAAGCAAGAAAATTCTGCCAGTGGAAACGAAGATTAAAGTAACTGCAGAGCAGCTGTGCAATTAACAATTATGATGGCTGCCCTTTTTCTTCCGTTAAATTGATTGCTCGCATGTTAAAAAATATGCACTTGTCGTTACTGTACGCTCGAGAAAGTCGCTGAAGAAAACGCGGGAAGGAAAATTCGATTTTGTCAAAGTTGAAAACACGAGCAGTCCCTTCGAAACATAAACGGTCATCGTCGTTGGGTTGAATGAAGGCCGAGCTCCTCGTCGCCCCATTGATCGTCTCGATTTTCGGTTCCTACGCTCGAAACGCGAGTAATTTAATACTTTGCTCGTTCTACGATCTGGTTCTATCGCGAATATCCACTGTCGCGTGTATCGCATGTACACAATCTCGTTCTCGAAACAAAGGATTCCTGATTGAATGATTCCTGAATCGCACGGCCCGAACGAGACTCGTCCCTTTAAATTCTCCTCGGAGCGCATCTTTCTCCTCGCGTTCACGAAACGCGTTTATTCTTTCGACCGTTTATAGACGATTCTACGATCCCAATGCATCGTTCATATATTTGAACAGGAAACGTAACCAGCGATACTTTCCTCCGAATTAAGAGCTACGTCAGACGCGCAAGTTCGCGTCCCCCTCGTTCTCGTTACCTGCGCCAAGTCGATCCCCTCGCACCTGGCCGCGCAAGCCTGTTTTCGTAGGGAAACAGGAATCTGTTACGATGTTGTTACCGTTATTAATGTTACCGACGAGTCACGTTACGAGAAATTCCAGCCGTGCATCGCCGTCGAAACCTGCTCTCGCGGCGTATCGCGAAATAATGCTCAACGGGCCCCGCCCACGATCGCCGGGTCCCATCGATCGGCACCGCGGGCATTTCGTTCACGATGTTTACCTCCTTTCGCAGCAGGAATATCAAAGAAATGTCGCGGGTCGATGGAATTTTTTTCGCCGGCAAACGGGTTTCGCCTTTTTCGCGAGCGACGAGTTTCGGTAACGTCGTTGCGGGGCGTTCGTCTGTTTTTTTAGCAGCTTCCTCAAAGACCATGGATTAGGGGAGAGCTCGAAAAAGGTTCACACGGTCTCGACGTTGTCAGATAGCAATTGTATCGATCACGACGGAGGCAGTCTTATTTCATTTGGAATCGCGTGTCGGCGGCACGAATCGGAGTGGCGAGTGCGTGTACACGGAAACCGCGTTCTCCGCATCGTTTCCTTCTCGTTAGCTTATTTCCGACGCCGATACGCCGCGGCTATCCGCGCGATAGCGTCGACGGGCAATTAAGAAAAATAACAGAAAAAAAGATGCAAAGCGTTCCTGCACAGTTGCTCGTTAATTACTGTTACAGTAAGACGCTCTTTTCTTCTAATTGCGCAGCCGAGGCCGCGAGGCGTGCACCGAATATGCGAAGCTTATGAGAATCTCAAGACTGGAAACGGACTGTTTTAATGAACCTGTTTCCAGCGGCGTTGCCCCTTCATTCTCGCAAACGATACACGTATCGCGATGTTATTGAAAAATCGCGACCGATGGAAATCGGTGGGGTGCAACATATTTCAACGCAAGGCCGCTCCAATCGGTCGCGTATCGATTGTATCGAATTTTTACTGCACGTTCGAGTTTCGTTTCGTTGGTCCCTCGTGTCTCTCATCCTTCAAGATTCTTGCAACCTTCCAACTACTGTATCTTGTACAAATGTCAATGGTTCAACAACCGGCCCGAATTTCTCCCGAAAATAAGCTCCCCAAGACTTGAAGAATTTTCAAAGCGCGACGAGCACTATCGACGTTCCGATCGACGACACTCGAGAATCCCGTGGTCGTGGCTTCGAAGCATACTCGTACCTGTTCAGAACTCTATCTCTGAGCGGCGGGTCGGTGGATCTCCGGGCCGCTTGATTATAATCTCCTGGCCGCTATGGCGGCATGCAATCTGAAACTTGGCGGAGAAGCATGTCACTCTGCTGTTCGCAGCTGCCAAGGCCTATGGTTATCCCGTCGTTAGGCATCGCGGTCGTTTTGCCGGCCACGGATCCGCGGAATCCCGATCCGTGGATCGGCAGCCACCCCATCTCTATCATCGAGGATCGATAGATCTCCCCTCCGATGCTCGGTAGCACGGATCACTGTAATATCGAGCCTCGAAGCAACCACCGCGAGGGGTGGCTGGTAAACGGTGCTGGAATCGATCCGGTGCCTCGGGGGTGTAACGAGTACACGATACTTTCGATCGTCGGTACTCCGAGTTTAATTGCAGGCAGACATTTTATTTCGCTTTGAGGCAATATTTTCAGTACACCTGTGCACTAACTACACGCGCAGAATAAATGTCCGACCGCCGCATGGTCCCGATAGATCCGTTTCTACAGCAGCGTACATTACTCCGAGAGTTTCTGCTTGAAATGCAAGCAGCACCTAGGGTGACCCAATAGCCGCGGTTCAAGCCCCGACGCTTGATGCAAGGCACTTTGATCGATCTCGCTCCCGAAGAAGCGTAGGTGCTGCAGAGATCGTACAGCTTCGCCGCGTTAATCACGTTTAAAAGGTTGCAACCTGGTCCGACCTCTTCCTCTTAATCCGCTCGAGCAGACGACGATCGATGCGGCACGACGCGCGAACCCTGTGACGCGTGCTCGTGGTTAAAACAGAAAAAGAAAACCTGGCGACGAACCACCCTCGAACAGTGGGATCGACTCTTCCGTGGCTCCTTTGTTCTTCCAGTTGCTTGCTTGCACTCTCGCCATCGTTTATTGCCAATTGAGTCGCGGAAAAAACGCTGCCAGCCGCGCGCTGTTCATGCGAAAATCACCGAGTGTAAACATCTTGAAACGGTGCGCTTTATAGGTCAGGTATTAACCACGACTCGCGCAGAACATCCGTGGACCATTCGTACGATAATAGACTCGGACTTTATGCTTTCTGTAAACAAGGGAAGCTCGCTTGCGCACGGGAGACGGTCTTATGGTCTGTTCTGTTAAACGGGTCTGCAGAATTGCTTCGAGGAAGCATTGAATTCTTCTCAGGGGGGTGGGGGAAAAATTGCCAGTTTTCTGCGCCGCGGATGTGGCGGAAAAGGAAATTTATGGTTGAAAAGTATAAATATTTTGGGAAGTCGTGGATTCACTGGACGTGCGATTTATTTATCGGGTGACTTGGTAGTTTTATTCCTACGACTGATGACGTTTCTCTATTTGCTGTTCGAGACTTTGCGATTATGAAATGCACGGCGGAGGGCAGAGTATTTTAATTGCATCGCAATCGTCGGTTACGTTTTCTCGTTTTGCCGGTCGAGAAATGCACCGGTCAGGAGAAACGCGTACACGTTTCGGTTTGGCAAAAAGGTTTCTGCGTCGGTTAGAACGCGTAACAGAGTCATTGCGGAATGTTTTGCGAGGATTTCCAATCGCGCCGCAGTCGCGTTCCACGGTTGCTTTAATCTTGCCATCAATCGCAATCAGTCGGGCCCACGAGGCGAAAGCAAAAGTATCCCCGAGCCCTTTCCCTGGATTCCCTTTCACGATTCGGTTGGCCAGGTATTTTTCTCGGTGCCGTTTACTTCTCGTCATCCAACGCGCCTTTTGCTGGACGCCTCGATTTGCCCCGCGATGACTGGTGATTTCTCGTATCACGGTGGAATAGCAAATTGCGTATCGTCGTCCCGTCACCTTAACTTATATTTCGCCCAAAGTTTATGTGTACCAATCACTTTGTGCAGAACATTAAGGAGGAAGAAATTTTCTGCGACAATTTGTAGGGAAATTAATAATTAAAAATTCTTTCAACAAAGCGTGCAACATTGCGAGAGCGCCACGCCTCGTTCGAATATTAATTAGAAAAAAGCCTACGCACGTTCGAATGTCAGCGACCCGTTAAACGAGCTTCATCTCACGCCGCGCCGCGGACACGCTTATCTTTAACAAGACCCAGCCGTGTATGCGCAATGCACGTGTCCCCGAAGTAAACTGTTCGAGTAACATGCAACAAACTCGCCTAAACTCGCTTAGATCGTACCGGGCGATGTGAAATCGCTCGTATCCCCGGCTCGATAGTGCAGAGCCGACGGAAAAATGCAGGGAAGAATGGTGGCGGTCGTTCTCCGATAAAAGGAGAGATCTCTCCTCTTGACCCCGACATTGTCGTGGCACGATACGAATGCAGTTATTCGGCCTGTTGGCGATACAGTTTTAATGGGGTGGTTCATGTCGGCATCGGCTGCGCGATAAAAGTACCCGCGGCCCCCCTGTATAATATCCAGCTCTCTCCCACTTTCTTTCTTTCTCCATCCCGTTCCCCGGCATATCTTCCTCCTTTCTATTTCCCCCCCGCTGCATTTGAAATGCACATTACGACGCGAGAAACGCTCGCCCAGGCCCACCAGGACACACGCTGCCCTGGTGGTGTGCTACGTGGAGCAACGCGTTAGGAAGGCGGGACGTTTACACTGGTATTAGAGACGGATAAGATAGGCGCGGCGAGAGAGAAACCTTCATTTACGGTGCACGACGATTTTCATGCCGCGCTGATTGTTACCGTCGATATCTAATCTCGACTGTACGAGAGTGTCAGGCTGACGGTACACACACTTGCGGTTGTCCTTCGAGGCTGTCAAGTGTTGTTTGATCATACGTCCTGCTCGCCACACAGGCCAGAGCAAATCGTTTCGCTCGACAGTAACGTACGGTTCGAGGAGACAGCCGTGGTGGAGGCGCGTGTGCACGGGGTGGATTACCGTTTGAACTTTGCTGGCTTATTTGCGCGGTCAACGTTGGCGGACAAAGTGCGACAGACAGATAAATACACAGGGTGCTTAATTACTGTTTTGGCTTACTTTTAACACAGTCTCGAGGTGATTCGGAGAATTGTCCACCGATTGACAAACACATTTCTAAGCCCTCGCGGGTGCAGACAGGCAGCGATTAAATGAAAGCTCCGAAATAATTGTCGCACCTCAATCTAATACGTCAAATCGTTTCCTTCAATGAGCATCCCCCTCCTCGAAGCGACCCTCCGCCTCTATTGAATGCAATTACAAGCGATCCAGCCCGTTGCATGCAAAGCTGTTGCACAGAGACTCGTGCGTCCCCGAGTCGCATAACTCACCGCAGTACCATCGATACCGCCCGTGCTCCCTCCACCTTATCAACCTTATCCGAGGCCTCGTTTTCCCTCTCGCTAATGAGCTCGAATCGATTCTCTCCCGTTTCCCTCCCCCCGCAGCCAGATATGCACGCGTACATTTCGATGCTCCGTTCTTAAGCTCGCCTTATCGCGGCGATTTAATAGATCGTAAATGTTTATCGGCGGACCAATCTCTTTGGCCGGGCGTCGCGGAATCTCGTAAATAGAGAGGCGGCCGGATCGCGCGGGCCGAGATCGGGGAACAAGATCGGGGAAGGGTGGAATTTCTCAGGCGGGGCCGTTTTTTCCCACGGATCCCGGATAGGGGGGCACGCTAACGCGAGCGTGGCGATAAGATACGCTTGATTTATTAGTTCGGCCGTGGCGAAACAGCGGCGACACGCAATCGGCGGGACAACGTTTGCGTTCAGTGGCGATGGCGGGTGTCGTTGCCTCCCGTTGGCGCGGACGCGGCCGCGACGACGGCGACGAAGAAGCGGTGCAACGTCTAAGCCGATGCGATGGCCAAGCCGAGCCTGCTATTCCTGTACCTTCTATACTAGACGGCGTAGCACAGGGCAATGACACTCGCCCGTTCGCAGTCCCGACTGGCTTCCTCGCGCTTGCAGGTGCGTCTACGCGGCGCGGCTTGCGTGCATAGGGTGTCGCTAATTTAATCAATCCCCCGAGGGACCCGGGGGGCGAGAGCCGCGAGATCGTTGTAGGGAGGACGCGTTTCGTCGACGACGTAAAAATGGAAATTTAAGGGGCCTCTTGTTCGAAGAATTTTCCTCGCTCTGTCGCTGAGCAGTCGATTCGTGAACCAGGAATTAGGAACGTGTGTATATTCGTTTATTTCGAAAGTGGTGTAAGTCCATTTTTTTTTTCCTTTTTTTACCAGTTGTAAATGAAAGGTTTACACCAGGTTTATCACAAATTATGTGATACCTCATTTTTTTAAAAAAATGGTCTTACAACCCTTTCAAAATAAATGGTCCATATATTGTTTTCGGTGGATCTTTTATTTATCGCGAGCGGAGCGGCGAAACCGAGGAGATGCGTTGCTAATTGTTGGTCGAAAAGTAGCGTAGATAATCAACCGCGTGCTGTTGGCACGTGGAATTACGATTAGACGATGCTCAGCGATCTGGGGTTAAATAAATTACTATACACGAATTTATGTTTTATTTCGGAGACGGTTTTTCATCATCGTAAATCAATTAATTTGCTCGCAACGTTTCCGTTCCTAATTTCATATGTCCCTGTTTCGCCGGCAGAACTCTTTACCGCGCGCACTTCCCGCGATACCGGTTCAATTCGTGTCGCGTCTGCGTGACAAATCTCTAATTAATGCTGTCGACCGATTTCAGTGTTATTAAATTTCCCCCGGCGCGTGGTTTCGACTCGAAAGCGACTCCTGTCTTATCGGGTGGCCCTCGGCAGCTGTGGAAACATCATTTGGAGCGAGTCCAATTTCTCCGGCTCCGTTTTCCCGGCCAGGAAAGCCGATCGCCGATGAATCAACGAACCTGTTGTTCGTTTTTCCGACTTTTTCAAAGCAATTTCGCGTTTTTTTTCATGATTGTACGTCATCCTCGAGCCCTTTGTATCTCCGATTGTCTGGTCGCTCCGATTTCAATGCGCGTCCATATTTTGTATATTCTAGTCTGCCGATATTGGCCAGGTTTTTATCCTCTCTATATTCGATCAGTTCAATACCGTGTTAGAACGCCATGCTTCCGAGTCGCACGTTCAACGAACGAAGCAGTCATCGTTTCTCAACGATATATTTAAAAATTCCACGACGGCATTATACGAGGAGCCTGCTGCTATTAGGGTTTCCAAGAATCGACACGGATTTCTTTCTCTCCGGCAACTGGTCCAAGAATACGTCACTTGGGGCCGCCCATCGGGGAAAACCAACGTGTCAACCACCCTTCTGGCAATGCACGTGGGCGTTTCTTTGCGTTTATACTTAGTTTCGTCATTTGGGTCGCGCCAAATTGCAACGGAGCCGGCGAGCTCGCCTCGCCACGCCGCGAAAATTGCGAGCGGAATAAACTTTGTATTCTTACATCATCCTGTCGACGACTCGTAATCGTTGCTGGTTTACCCCATTTAACGGCACCCGGCAAACGACACCTTGGTATTTCGGATGTTCCCCAGTGTGAAAAGGCTGCACACCGTCTGAAGCCGTGGTGACACCGTCGGGACATCGTTTCGTGCGTCATTAAGTAGAATAAGATGTTGCGGAATGGCTGACTGCACGCGCCACATTAGAGGCAATTAAAGAGGACGGGCGTTGCTCAACTTGGTTGGATGCTGCGTTGATTGCAGTTCGGCGATTTTTATTGTTCCTGTTCGGGAAAATTAGCAAGGTGCTCGGGATACGAGGGGAATAAATATTTCGACGACTTTCCTTGCCTGGCACGCTGAAATTTCCTCTTCCAAATTGTTGGAGATGGATTCTCCGCGACATCCGCGGGAAATTGATTGAATGGAAGTGCGTCGATAGTCAAATGTTTCTCACAACAAGACGACAAAGACAGCAAGGTTTCTCCCGGCAGATTCCAAGGATCCAACTCCGTCTCGAGAAAACGCGAGGCCAGTTTGCGCAAACGCCTAATCATTGCCTGGAAGAAGCCTCGTTGAAACGACGGGAACTTCTCGCTTGATGCCACCTCCGGTTTCTCTGACAATTGCGACAAGAAAAAGAAGGTTGCTGCTCGGCGCTGGAGATTTGTCGCGCGAACCACGCGTTTCGTCACCGTTTTCCTTCAACGATCCTCTCGAGCCGGCTGCGCAGAGTACGTTGACACGAACTCGCCGCGAAAAACGAGACTTCTTTCTTTCTCCCCGCCTCTCCGACGTTCTCGCGCAATTACCATTTCGCGAGGTGTCATTACGGCCAGTCGTCCGGTTTCGTATCGCGGCAACGACGAAGGCGTGGTACCTTGCAGGGTAGGGTGTGCAGGTGCTTTCGAGAATAGCGTAGCCGACCGGAGAGAGGTCGGGGCTTAAAGCGTGCCACTGTGTCAGTAACAGTACTCCTCGTAAAAGAGGCTCGACCGTGGAGGTCGGGACCTATGACCCGTCTACGCGATACCCCCTAACACGTAACGAGCTTTAAACAGTCGACGAAAGCACCTGCCTGGAGATCTTATTAAGAGAATGATAATAGCAACGAGCGGTCACGGTTTTGTGTACGTGTACACGCGGTCTTGCGACGAGATTCGCGGGAGCAGCGCGACGATAAGCTTCGCAACGTCGTGGAGTCGAAATGACACACACATTTGTATTTGTACAGCTGATTCTGCGATAACTGTATCAGCTTTTGCTTGGGAAATGATTCAGCCGGGGATATCGCACGAGCCGAGACTACTTACAAGGAACTGGACAGTTATAGAAACTCGGCAAGATGTAAACGATGCACATGTGTACGTTCAATGGATCGTTAAGCGAAACGATATGTTTGACGCAACGATATCTGCGCTTCTCTTTGGTTCACGGTCAAGGCTCCCTCTGTGCAAACGCGCGACGAGATTTTTCGTAGAATTACGATCTTTCCGTCAATTCAAGAGCTCGATGAACAATTTAAAATAGCTTATTTTATTCAGACCGCGCCGCGGCTTTCATCGCTGGAGAACCGCGCCGTGTCTTTCGAAATTTTCGGGCCGGTTCGGAGATATTATCTTGAAATAGTCTCCTAGTGTGCAATGGGTGCATTTCCTCCCCATGCTCTGAAATGTGTCAATTATCCCAGAATCGCGTTTCCCCGAGCCAGACATTTCTCACAGGCCAATGCTGCTGCTGCGGGCCGATGACTTTTTCTCTCCTCTTCCCCTCGGGCCATTGATTTCCATCGTGGCTGCTTTGCCGGCGTCTCGAACGGTCGGTACACGTTCAGTGACGAAACCAGGATACCGTGCTAGACAGGAATCCGTGCACAGGCCGTTTCGAGGTCCACGTCTTTCGAGTGAAAGGCCCACAGCCACACGATGGAACGGAGACGGAGTTTCGACGGGACCAATATCGTTGCCTAACTTGTGTCGAACGATACCGAAATTGAAATTCGAGAAACTCACGCGAGAAAAAGAAATTGATCGCGCGTATATAATACCACGGCGATGGTACAACTATCTTGTTCTTATAGTAGTTACGGTTTCTGCAATGAAAACAAAAGTATTTATTGGTGAAATGCAATTTAATGTATTGGAAACTAGGCAAAGGACTTTTTCGCTGACTTTTATCTCGCCAAATTTTCAAGCTTCAACAATTTCTCGTAATTATGAACGGAGACGGTGCATATAAGCGTAGGTCGCTTTGCACGCGACGAAGATCCGCGCGAGCAGAATTGGATTCGACCCGATTCATTGACCCGCTCGAACCGTCACGACCTGTCGCGACATTGTTAACGGGTTAACGGTCCACGCTAACTACCCGCGGAATCAAAGATTAAACGATTCTATTCCTGTCGCCACGGCGGCTTTCCATGCTGTGCTCGCGCTCAATGGGTCATCTGAAATATTAAGAGCGCAGGTGTGTCGCAAGGCATCGCTCTCGCCCGGTGAACCGCTGCAAATCGATTGGAACTTACTTTTCGTGGCAACGAGAAAATGTGTAATGTAAAAAGCAGCTGCTCGTGCCTATGAAACAAAAAAAGAAGAAAAAAGAAATTGGAGCAACTTTCGACACCATTTTTAGCGTCGAGGCACATCACCCGTAACGTTACCATTCAAGGTTAACCTAATTCGACCTGCCTAATTACTATTTCCTTCTCACAGTCTCTCGCGGCCTCTCCTTTCTCGTTCGTTTAAAACACCCACGTGTCTCGAACGTGACCGCGTGCATACTGGGACCGACGCGCCCGATCGAACGAGGATCGATATTAATTTAAAGTAACGGGACGATACGTTCCATTGTGTACACCGGTACAAAGCGTCCGAACGTTTTACGATGCGCGTCGTCGGCGTCGAACACGTCGGTATGTCCAACGATCTCGTCAACGTAACCGAACGTGAAGATACCAACGAAGATACCTACGGGCTCGTCTCTACAAATTTACGTACAAGCATCGCAGTGAACCGGCTTGACTGTCCAGCGAAAGTAATACTTTCGTGTAACAGTCGCGCGCAGGTACGTACATACATATATGCGGGATCGAAATAAAACTCCACTCGTGCGTCAAAATGCAAAAGGAATAAATAAGAATAATCAAGTGCTGATTGTTGATTGCTACCAAGTATGTAGTACAAAAATAGTTCACGGCGATAGCCTGGTGATTAAATGAAATATTATTAACATTATTTGGAATTCACGAAATATTGGCTTCTTCCTGAAACAGGAACCCTGCTTAGTATATCAGCCTTTTGCACGTACGACTGTTCGAGTCTCCCTCGAGCCGATTCTTGTCCAGCTTCATTTCTGGAACCGCCAGGAACTCCTTCTAAAAGGGAATATTCCGGCGTCGCATTACTCGCAATCCAGCCGACTAACGAATTCAACTGTCGAGTTAAGGTGAACGTGCATGTAACGTTGGTAACGGTACCGTTGGTTCACGCATATCGTACTTACGTACGGTACACGTACAGTGTACGTACAGGCTATCCCAGCTACCGGCCCGATTGTTTCCGTATCGATTTCCATTTCTCTTTTATGGCGGCCCTTAGGCTAATGACAATGAAACGTATTGCCAGGCAAACGGCGATACAGCAGCGGGATTGCATTGCGACATTTTAGGACTCGTTACGCGCCACGGTCGATCGTGCCGATCGGATAGGAAACAATGAGGAACAACCGAAAAATAGACGGCGACGAGCCGTGCCGATGGAACTTAGATACGTTTGCCGGCCGGCTATTGTCGACGTTTCTTTTACTGCCCGGCTGTTAACTTGTCCGCAAGGATTGTATCTCGAGGAGAAATTTTCATTGCACACGCGGACGAAAATGAGCGAAGATAAATACGGAAGTATATACATACGCAGGAGGATAGTAATATTAAAAATGTCGCTTCGATCGTAAAAATATAGACATTCTTTATTCTCCTTGCATTCGCGTCTGCAACTGAAGGACCCGAAAAGAATTTCTATTATCGTAATTGACGGCTGTCTCTGGTATTCTCGTGCAACCACTCTCCCAGCGAAACCGGGGTGGCCGAAACGAAAGTGACATTTAAGAATCGACGGAAAGTAACGGGCTAACGAATGCACACCGTGACCAGCGTCGTTTCGACGGTCTCATTAGGATTCCGCCGACCGGGTGACCGTGAAATCGGAGTTGGTTGGCCGGGAGTCAAGGAAAACGATCGTCGTTCAATGAAGGATTTGTTTTCACCCGATCGAGCCGGCGCCGCGGGAATCGCATTGCTATTCGAAGTTCGTCGGACGAAAGCAAGAAACGTATGTATACGCGGGTCCGTGTGTGACACGCTGCGGGGCCAATTTTTCTTCTTGCCCGGATCTCGAAATCGAAGTCGAGGCACGTTCTTTTCGAATTCTGCTTAATGGCTCCTTTACAAACTTTATGTGCCTCATAAATTTCGTTTTCTTTGGCCGTTTACAACGATTCCAGCGTTCGGCACCGTGGATTAAACGATACCATCGAATATCCGTGAACGGTGTTCCCTTTACTCTTCCCCCGTTCCATTATTACTTCACCGTGCTCCGCTGTTCTATCATTTTCTTAACCGAAACGCTTCCCTTAAATGGTACACGCAGCTGGCCATACACGTCGGATCGGGGGACTGGTACTTATTTCACTTTGCTGCTCGAATCAGCCAGAGTTTCCCTTCTAGGAAGGAGAACGTTCGGGTACCATTACCTCAGAGTGATTTCTAATGATCATAACGCTGATAGCAGGAAAGTAAGTACTTTTCGCGTACAGGCAGAATGAACAAGAGATAGGGGGGCGAGAGAGAGAGAAGAGGGAAAGATTGACCCGAGAATGGAAAGAGAACGAGGGAGAAATGGCACGATCGTACACACGGGACCCCTACAGTTGTGCATTATATGTACCTGTGTGATTGCCCGGGGCAACCACGAGCGGGAGGCTCGGCCAGTCATTCTCGACAAGTGCGCATCACGACATCGGTCTACCTTATATCCACCTACGTTTACATCCACCCACGTTTTCCACCTTATTCACCTTAACCCGCGCCGTGCACTCGGGATCTCTCTCACGGCGTGCCATCGTTCGAGGTCAGTTAGCTGTGGGTCAGGTCAAGAAACCGCCTGCCTCGCGATCCTTCGATAATGTCGTATCGATCGTTGCGACCTTGACACGATTCCAGCGGCCACCTCGCTGCCCGATTTTTCCATTTTCCTCAGATTTCCCCGTGTCCACGTTTCTTTGCCAACTGAAGCCTCCCTCGAATCAGTCGTGCAATGGTATCAGATTCGATTAGCAGGCCTCGCGTCGTGCTCGATTACGATGTTGCAACGTTTATGGGTCAGGGGCCAATAATTCATGAATTAATCATTAACCATTAATGGTGCTTCATCTTCCCGCCATGCTTAATGGGCGAAAGGTGCGCTAATGGGGGTCCGGCGGCTTATTAAAGTTCCAACGACTCTCGGAACGAAAGGAAAGTGTACGAGGAAAGGTATGACGTCGAGTTAGCCTCGATCCGGGAGCGCGGAAGGTTAATTTCAGCTCGTGGGATCAGCCCGCGAGAAGGACGTTAATCTGTAGGCGAAGGTAGATTCGGATGAATGGCGGCCGCTGGTACACCTTCGTTCGATACAGATCGTTCACCGTTCGTTTCGTTGTCCACCGTTCGAAATGTTGGATACGTACGTCGCGGCTGTCCGACGAGACCGCGTCGAGAAATGTCCGACACCTGTCGAGCACCGCTCGAGAATCGTGAAATAAAACTTGCGACGATGGAATGTTCACGGTAAAATCTACGTAACGTGGCCACAAGGCAGAGGCCCCGCGGTAATATCTGTGAAATGTCAATAACCGACACAGCCACGTTCTTTTACATAACGAGAGGCCTCGTACCTTCGGACGCGCCTCTGGAGTTCATTCCCCATCGACGTTTCGTTATTTTTCTTCTTTTTTTACGCTCTCGCGACACTTGGGCCGTGCGTTCACCGGAGTAAAATAAGTTGCAAATAATTTCGATCCCATTGCTCGCGGTACCCTCACAATTTTCGCGTGCTTCGCATCGGACCCCGTGACGTCGACGTCCGATTTAGCCAACGATTCGCAACGAGGCAGCCAACGACTGCAAACTTTCCGCCGACGATGCCCACGTTCTCGTCTCGTTCGCTCGGCAAGGACACTCGTTACCGATCTCTGAGGTAACAATGGCGGACAGCATAATTGTTCCGCGTGCACGTGCACACGTGTCCCCCGTTTCTTTCGTTTCATTTTTCACCGCTGCCCGTACCTCGCCCCTTATCCTGTCGACGACGGGACACGGGCCGCGCTCGATCCCACGTCTCCGACCTCCAACGCTCCTCTTGGGCAATTCTTTCCAAGTTAACCAGCCGGAGCTATTTGTATGCATTTGTATGCACAGCTGTATTGTCGTTGCAAAACATGCGAGCCCGTAATCGACGTAACACGGCGAGAGGCTGGGAAGAGAAGCACGAGAGAAGCAAGAGGTAAAGAGGAAGGGGGGTGGGTTAATCTTGCGTAACGTAATGATTCCCCCCTCGATACGATGCTGCTGCTGCTGCTTTTCGATTTCTTGCGGCCCCGGCATGATCGAGGATGGTAAATCGTACGAATGCTTTACGATGATAATGATACGTTACGATTTCCACGCTTGCTGCGTCCACCTCTCTGCCTCGCCAAACCCCTGATTTGTCTGCTTCGATGGGGACACCGTCGAGTAATGACTGTTCGCGGAACGAGGGGCCACTATCATTGGACGTTGATTCGCCCTTTTTTCTTGCAGAGTATTCGATGCAGTGGCGAGTGTTGCGTTACTCCTGTGCCGGCAGAAAAAATGTTGCGCAATGGATCGGTCATTGTTTGCCGGACTGCGCGGGGGATGGTTTTGGGGGAGATCGACGGCGATGCGCGTAGACGAAGCTGATCGCCGGCGGTGATAATATAGTTTGCATATAAATGGAAGAATACGTTTCAACGCCTGTGGTTACTCCATTCATTAGGAACAATTTAATGCCGGTACAGACGCCGGCGGTTTCCTGGACGAGTAACTCCGTGCACAAGAAACGTGTGCGCATACGTGCACGATAGCCTTCGCCGCGTAGCGAGGTCGCGAATTAAAGTACCTACCGAGGTACCGATTGACGTCGCGTCGCTCAGGGTTCTATGTCAGTACTTTTTCGTCAGCATTTTACACGCAAGTCGACGGTCCGCCTATTTCGCCAGCCGAATCTTGACGCACGATACGCGATGTTTAAGAATCCATTAGCTCTGCTTTCGCTTTCCCGGGACCCCTTCGACCCGTTCCGCGTAACCGTTTAAAAATGAGACACGCAAGGCGGCCCCGTGATCTTTGCACAACCTGTGCCCCGAACAGGTGAACGGTTATTAATGCGCGTAATTGTGAGAACCGTTTCCTCAATTTCCACCGACGTCCAGCTGGAAAACTTTGCTCTCTCTTATTCTTCTTCCTCCTCTCCGTTTCTCGCCCATTTTGCACGGGTCAACAGAACGTCGCCTGGTCGGTCCGCTCAGCCAAGTTCACTTGGGCAAGTTCACTTTTCCCGGGCGGAGGTTTAACGACCACTTAATTGTAGGGCTCGCGTTACGTACGCTTCGTTAATTACGGTTCGCGTGGAAACGCAGCAATAAGCCGTCCGTCGTGGGAAAGAGACGAGCGAACTCGCGCCGTACGCAGCGGTCTGCCGCTGAGAACGGGAAAGGGAGCGTCGAATTAGGCGAGCCTAGTTTTTGCGCTGCTAAACGTCGATATCTCGAAGGGAACGGCTCGTGCGTTTTTCATCTGCGTCGCGATTCAATCCTCGTTGTCGCTCGGGTCAGTCGGGGCCCGCGATTTAAACGCGAATCGATTTTTCCCGCAAACGAGACGGCTTTCTAAGTCGCGGCAGGCACGAAACAGATGCAAAGCGAGGGAACGCGAACGACGAGAGGCGACAAATTGTCCGACGGCGCAAAAGGCAATTGCTCGAGGTTTTCCACGGTTGTTACGCGGTCGCCGAGATAATTGAGTAGAAAGCAATTGAAACTGGAAATCGATCGTCGCGTCAGCGTCACTCGGCAAGGCTGAACAACAGACGGGCCTTATTAGCCTGTTGCTAATAAGTCGTTGGCCGATCGGAACACCCGCTTCTCGATTATCTGTGAAACATCGTGCATTCTCGAGCGGGGGATACGCAAGTCCAGCGTGGCCGCTCGCGCAACCAGCGACGCGGTGTGAATGGAAAGGCATTAAGAACACCAATCACCGATACATTTTCCTCGGGGCAAAAAGGCTCGCGTCCAAGCGGCTCTATCGCGGCTTTGATCCTTTCGTCGATCGACTTCTCGCCGCGATAACATCTCGCCGCGCAACGTCGGGCGGCGGGGACAGGTTTCCAGTCGACCGGGACGGGGCACAGAGGGTTGGTCGAGGTGGCCGGAGTGGACACCGGATGTGGGATATGCAGACGACGAGACGCGTGGGATTCCTTGGGCGATGCACGCGACCGAGTCGTCCGACCGGACCAGCTAGAGAGGAGAGACAGCATCGCGGAGAGGTGTACAGTTGCCTGGGCGTAGAAATCTTCGTGCCGACCCGGACAAATCGTCGATCGTACCGCGGAACACCGATGGGAAGGGGCACTCGTGTTGGACGAGGGAATAGAAATCGCGGCGCGGTACGCGTGACATCGTATCATAAATACGCGTCCTCGAGGTTTCAGTTGCTCCAAAATGCATAGGGGTATCGACCAGTCGTCGCGTTTGCGTCGAGAAACTATTCCCCGGCTGGCTCGAATCTAAAAACGGACGAGCAGCTTTCGTAGCCATCCAAACGAGCGCAATCCACTCGCGTAAAGAAACGACGCTCCGAAACGGTACCTTTTTATTGACCAGGTGTCGCCCACGACACGCTCCGATTGGCTAACGAGGTGGCGGACAAGCCAGACCTTTAATTGCCTTCGCGCTTCGCGACTTTGCCTCGTTACGCCGCTGCTCGTAATGCGGCCTTTTAGGCGTGCCAAAGGCGTCGCGGTGCACCTACGTCGTGTCAGCGCCTCTAGATCGACCCTATTAGAGAGATTAGCGACTGGTCTCGAGTGGGCCTGCATCTGGGTCGCCGTTTAGAGCTTAAGGATCGGCAAGGACTCGGTCGAAGCGTGTCAAGGACGACCGCGAGAAAACGGCCGGCGTACGAGACCGGTGCCTCCATTGATCAACCTGCTGTCCAATTATTGCCACTTACCGGGACAGTCGTGTTGTGTCTCTATTGCGTAACCATTGTTCTTGCCCCTTTGGATTAGTAAATTGACGTCGATGGATCGTCGATGACGACGCGGCGGCACGGTGAACGTTCACCATCGGTCGACGCGGTTACGTTTCTTCATTGGGACATTGTTATGGATGATTTATTCAGGCATCGGTCGGTATTGCGATGTTGATTAGCTGTACATTGGAATGCGAACGTGGGACGCGACCTGTCTGTACGCGCTTCGACACGAGGATATTAAGGATAACAGATCTGCGTTAAATAGAAATTAATACCGATACCGTATCGTCGATGATGTCTCACGCGTTTACTTTAATGTATTACATATTTTCGTGCACGAATCGTTTCCAAATCCGTCACTGTCCACCGGTTAAATTAATCGACGAATAATGAACCGCCGATTGCTCACGCCTAACAGTGATTAGCCCCGTGATTCCTATCGCATCCCAGCAGACACCATACAATAAAGGTCGCGATATAGGTTCGGCGGTGTTCCAACGAGCTTTTGTCCGACTGGATATCGCGACGCGGGGGAGAGTCACCGAGCGGAAGTCAATTGTGGACGTGCGGACGAGCGACAGGAAATCAGAGGATGACCGGACGGAAAGCGGTTAAACAGAGCGTAGATTCGACGCGATCGATTCGAGTGGACAAAAACTTGCATTCAGCGGGAGGACGAGAGAGAGATATCCGAAGAGGGCGGGAGAGTTATCTTTATGGTTGGATCGAGTAGCGTAGCCGAAGGTATTCGCGACTTTATTGGCTCGCTTCTTGGTCGAATCGCGATTTTAATCGCCCTCGATAAGCTAACTGGGCTGTGAATCCGGACTAACGCGTTCCTGGAACACCGGCGCGCATTTATGCATACCATTTTTCCTCCGTGCCAAACAAGGGACTCGCCGACGACGAACGGCCGTTTCGTTTTCGTAAGTTTCCATCGGGCTCCGCGGATGCTCCGGAGTAATCGAATTCAGTCTGCCGGGAACACGATTGGTAAGGTTGCATTCTTGATACGCAGTTTGAGAATCGTATCCAGGGATAATTAAACGCGATTCGTCGATTCGTAACATTGTCCCGCTTCTGCGTATTCCGGGCTTTTTCGAAAGAACAGCCGGAGAGTAGTTGCGACAAGCGTCGTTGTCGAGTTTGCACGAAAGATAACGAATAAATCAAATCCAGCGTGGAAATAGTAATTTCGATTCGATCGGCAGTAGAAAATTCCTCGTACACAGTATCGTCGTGATGCTCATTGCACGAGGGAGCTCGATTTTCCCTGGCTCCTAGAACATTTTCCAGCGAACTTTCCACGCGTTTCGCGACCCTGGACGCAATAGACCGCGCGGACGTTTTATTCATCTCTCGCATAATTGGTTCGCCGCTTGCAGTTGGCCGCTCGCGGTGTAAATTAGTTTATCGTGGACAAGGTTTCTGTTAGATCGTTCACAATGGAATTCCTTGTGCGCGCGCGTTTAGGCATGGGTGTTTTTTGTCGGTGTCCGTGATCTTTTGTTTAGCCCATACAAGGGTGCACCATAATTTTCTCCAAAGAAAGACTCGCACACGTGGAACGCTCTGTGCCCCCCTGCGTCCAGACCGAGGGAGATAGAGGGAAAGAGGCTCGCTTTCGTTCTCCATAAAGTGGAGTGAATTCTCGTTCTTGCCCGAGCAGGCCAGATGATCGTCCGGTTTCGCGATCGCCACGCAGTGGAAAATGATCGTCAGCCACGTGAACGAAGACGTATCGCTCTTCTCACCGGTCCTCCTGTCTTTTTCGCACCGCGGGAAAGCGCGCTGCTAAATCGACGAGAAATCGGCCACGTTGGCGAACCCTTTTACGATCACGCTCGGTTACACTTGTCCGCTACCTTCGCGCCGCTGTTCGTGCAACTTCTGATAGCTCCCGGCATTCCTATTTTATTTTCTGTAACAGCAAGAAAGCCTGCGAGGAACGAGGGAAAGAGACGAAGATTAGTATCGCTGTAATAATACTTTTCACGAATGGGTGCACTGGAAGGAACTGATGTTAGATCCTCCAACAGCACCGCAATTATGTTTGACGCGTCGCAACTCGCGCGACTATTTAATCACGGGAAATCTGGGTCGCCGAGCGTCATTCTAGGTGAAATTTCTTCGGCTGTCGAACGTTCGAAGATCGGTGATCGCCGAGCGTGTAATTCCAGGCCTGCTGTACGACGGCGAAGTTTGTCGTGCCGAGCGAGAGGAAAAACCGCTCGTTCCCTTCAGCCGCGGATGCAGCTTTCGTAACGAGCGAAAGTGACGCGCGTATATTCTCGTTCCGATTGTTTTGCCCCAACTCGAGACACCGAGGGCCCCCGTTTCTTTTGAGATATTTGGAAAGCGTGGAACAAATTTACCGGCCTGTCGTCCGTCGGCTTCCGTCCTCGACGGAAGTGGATACCCTTCTACTGCAAGGAGTAGCTGTGCATCGCGAAGGAGGCGGTCGCGAACTTCATTAACATATTTCCAAGGAAAACGATCTGTCGATTGCATTCGTTCGTGGAACGAGCGTAGAAATATGCTCGGCGTAGCGCGTGCGTTACGAAATGTCGCCGTTTCATAGAGATTTCGCCGGTCCGAAAGCGTGCCGAGCGACGAAAAGAGAAACGCGCGTAAACGGGCGAGCAGATTTTAATAATTGTGGGTAGATGAGTCGTGCCCCTCGAATGGGGAAAAATTAGGGGAAATCAGGAGCAGGGTGTTCGATCGACAGAACCGTCCAACTGAATTTCTAATCGAAGGGACATTATTATTAAATAATACAGAATCTTCCCAATCCACTTTCGTCGAAAAGAGAAACGTGCTGTGCACTTTCGTTGAAACGCGTTTGCACGCGAGAAAATACAAACGTATATACATATGTACGTATGGATGTGTGCGTACGCGAAACGAGCCGCAGAGGAAACGTAGTACGCCATAGTGTGTTTGATGAATGAGCGATTTAAGATTCTTCGAAGATATTGTACCCGTTCACGCGGCTTTCGTTTACACCTGAATGGCCGCTGCTCGATACCTTTTCTCTTTTCACTCGATCCTTCGAGCCCTTCGATCGGCCCCTCCTCGGCCCCCCTCGCTATCGTTTTCCCTATCCGACGGTAGCCCCTAAATCTTCCTCTAAGCATAATAATAGAGCTCGAAGAGGATCTGGCGAGCTGCAGCGGCGTTGTTTGAAAGTTTGATTAGTTGGCTGCGGATGGAGAGGCTCGTTCCGTGGACTCGACGGGAGATTGCTTTTCGTGGTTGATATTCCGCCCATGTTTCCTGTGGAATGTCGATACTCTGTCGAAACTTTTCTTTCTGTTTCTTTCTTCTTTTTTTTTTTGTTAGTAATTATTTCTCTTCCTTTTCCGATGCGTTAATATTAATGGACATAAAGTCTCGTGGGCGTATGGGGAAATGAGACGAATAAAGCGATTTTTTCCCCCTCTGCCTTTTCCTTTCCTTCGGCTCGGTTCCGTTTTATCCGCGCGGTCGATATTCATATTTCTCTCATTGTCAGTTCATAATTCTCCGGTGTCCGCCTACTGGTCGGTAGTTCTACGCGACGTGAAACTACGTAGAAAGTCCTTGTACCCGATAGAAATAATAACGACGTCAGAAGTTCAATGCAACGTGACGAAACGCATAATGCACTCGACGAAGTGTGACGACTTCGAATTCATTCTGATTTCTCCGAACCGTGCGCCGCGTAGCCTATTATGTTTTATATACCTGCTTCTTACTCTATTTACTATCGGCCGTTTATTCCACCCCTCGCACGGTTCAATTTCTAGCGCGCCTCGCGGCTGGCTATTAAATAATTAAATGAGCAACGCGAGCGTTCCAAATATTTCACGACCGAGAGTACATTTTAAATACTTTTAATACGTTTAATCGTCGATGGATAACTACGAATCAATCGATTCGCTTCTAATTCAGGAATAACAAGCAAAAAATAAATACCTAATTGCATATTGAATAACCCAATATCGATCAATCATTTCCGTACATCCGAGGAACTAAACGCGATCCACATTTCTGTTACAGGCAACGAGAAAGATTTCAAAATGCGGATACCTGTTCGTCGCTCCAGGCTGGGACTTCTCCAATCCGTTGAATCGAACGAAGGTAAGAAGAAAACTCTCGTTGCAAATTGAAAACCTTTATTCGCCGACTCTTCTCCACCTTTCTCCGTCGATCTCGCCTCTTTCCACTTGAAACATACATACGTACGTCAGGTACGTACACGCTACACAGTCCGCGGAAGCGCGGTGAAACGATCGGTGGTGGAGATCGGAAATGCCTCGTCCGGGCCATCGATCACTTCCGTTTCGATGCCTCGGGCTACGTGGCGCGTTATCGACAGTCTATGATCGCGAGATCGTGTTACAAGATCGATCGAACCGCACAATTTTCTCATTATCGAGAAAGCGAGGATAACCATGCAACCCTGTCTTGAATCCCGTCCAGATCTTCCTCGACTCGTTCGAACGATCGATACCATTTCCTTTTTCACCTCTTTTCCCATTCCGTAGCATCGTTACGCCATACGATACCGTGGTTATATTGTAAGCACTTCTCCTCCTCCGCGAACATCTACGTGCCTCCGCTTCGTTCTCTCCACTTTTGCAGAAAATTCTTGCTCGCTACGTGACTGCGAAATATAAACAGTTTCCGTCGATTCGACTGTTTTTTCCTTCCTTCTTTCTTTCGTGTCCTTTTTCTGTTTTTTTCGGGTTCTTTGCTCGTTTTATATTTACGACCGCGAACTGCGGATCGGTTCTTCGTACCTTTCTAAACTTTCTCCGGGAACGCACGATTCTTAACGCTTCGTACGGTGAATTTTTCCATCGATAAGGGAACAGCCGATTTCGCCCGGGCTAGAGACGGACTATCTCGAGCCGGCGGAGGTCCTTCATCGGGAACGGGGAGATTTATGAAGATCGTGAGCTCCCGTTCAATGGCGAGCGCCAGGTATTAATTTCCACTGTGTTACCGTCCCGATTCTTCTTTTCCCCGACGCCGATGGCGGCTCGGCGGAAAGAGAGAAATCGCTTGGATTAAGAGGTTGCGCGTATTAAAAAGGTCGTTTCTTTCAAAACGATGCTATTAGAAAGTATAATATGCACCGAGTATTCTTCATCAATTTGATATTAAAGTTTCTAGAAGCAACAATGCCGCGGCAACTGTTTCACCGGGTGTTTCGAAAAATGTCTACTCCAAAAAGGGTGCTTAAAATTTTAAAGGCCCGATTATCTTGATTGGTAAAGGAGAATCGCGAAGATCGCTCCGTTCGCCAGCTCCGCGCCAACCCTTTAACTGGTCTGCCCTCGAATAAAAAGGATAGTCAGAAACTCGGCGCAGTTCTGCTCGGGAGTATGATTAATTGCGAGAGCCGAATCGATTCGACGCGCGTATTATGGCGATTATGTTAGCATACACTTTGCGATTCCCTTGGCGTCGAAAACGAAGCGTAAAGAGCGAATTTAAACGATCGATTATCGAATCCTATCGCGTTGCACGTCTCACGGTACGCTCGCGAGAAACGCACGAGTAGAAAGCTGTTTCACGGATGACCGTGTTTGGCTTCGATCAGCCGGACTCTCCCTTCATTTCCTATGACAGCTCCGGCCGTTTTTCCGTGAATTTTCCACCGAACTCGCGAACAATTTTCCTTCCAGTTGCTGGTGGCATCGCTGTCGATTACAATAAACAGCTGGACCAATTCAATTTCGATTCGTTTATTATCTCGTTTAATAAAACAATCCCGGTCGTTCCAGTTCCATTGAATTTTTTCCAAGATCAAATTCTGTCGAGTTCTTCGCAAACGAATTCGCGGTATGCGCTTTCGGCACTTCGAGTCTGGCGTTAAAAACCGATCCTCAATTACTGGTTCACGGCGTGTCGAAGCAGCTCTAAAATCACCGGCGCGGCGTAACGAAGGCGGACAACAAACATAGGTAGATCGTTACGGGGCCGATAAACAAGCATCCCACGGCGAAGAACAACGCGGAAGCGAGGCGAGAATCGACGAGGGGGCATTGTCGTTGCCGCCGTTTCGAACTGTCATCGAAATTACACGAGCGGGCTTGTAAATCTCGGTCGTTTCACCGCGAGACGCCGGAGAAAGTGAATAATTAGACGGCGCCTTAAGGCCTCAAAGACCTTTAATGCTTAAACGACGAACGGTGCGTAACAGTCGCCTCTCGATGCACCGCCCGGGACTCCTTAATTAAATGGGCCTTGTTAATTAATGCGTGCTACGACAGGAATTTCTGCCTCGAATGCTCACACTTTCGAATCGTGCCCATATTTAGTATATTTCGTGATATCGTCGACGTTTCGGAGTACGTAATTCATTTTTTTTTTGAGGAGGAGGAGCAGGAGGAATTTAATGGATTCAATCGTTAGATTTGGACTAGGAGAATTGATATAGGCGCAAAGGAGCAGTGGAAGAAATTCGTGGTGATTTGAGTCCGTGACAGAATTTTGTTTAGACGACAAGCACCTTCCCAGGTGTGCAGGTAGATTGCTGTAAAAAAAATGTTCACTGCGTTGCAGTATTTGAAGGGTCGACAATGTTTCGGTAGAAATGTAGAGTCCCTTTAATTTTTGCCGCGGTGTTTCATATTTTTCCATTTAAATGTTACTCTCATTCACAGTATTATTACGACGTCGCTGTTACTTCCATTAAACGGAATACATATCTCGAATACTGTGCAATTTACTGTGCATTTGAGAGACGTAGTATTTACGAACGCGCACATGCGGAGTAAACATTCGTCACGTTGAAACGAGTAGTGGTGTCTTCAGGAAACGCAACATAAAACGAGGTTATATCATACCTAAAGCAAAGTCGCGCGAATGAGCGTGCACACCTTCGGAGTATCTGCATCAAACCGCGGAAATGAATTCATGAAGTCACATCGAGTCGCAATAAAGCAAACGACCTGAATTGCAGTAATCGTTGGCCTCGGTATCGTCGTAACCTACCAGCGATAAGGCGAATCAACAGCCTCACGATAGCGCATCGTAAAATCCCTCGTCGTTGCGCAACAATTATAACCGGTGAAAAAAGCGAAAAAGAATCAAAAGTTCTCGATGATCCTTCTCGCAACATTTTTCACGCGGTATGAAGCATGTGAATGGCTCGTCAAACATATGTATGCACGTAAGTGTAATACAAAGGACGCGTTGAAACCGATCGACAGGCTCCGTTCTACCTGTCGTTTACCAACGATTAGTTGCATAACAATAATGACACAGCGTGTGCATCGAAACGAAATACGTACGTGTACAACATACCTGCTAAATCAGCATGTCGACGCGTTGCGTCGCTGGTACATACTACATCGATACACAACGAGAACCGTCGACACGTGTCGTGGTTTGTCAACCAATTCTCCCATAGATCCTGTTCGTTTTAAATAATAATCACAATTAGGGAACAGGCATCTCGGCCGTGTTCCTTCATCTGTGATCGTTCCGTTAGCAGAATATACAATACGCGTAACACATACGCTGCTCGTTTCGTTACACAATCGACGCTTACGCGTGTGCGCACAATTGTACACGAACGAGCGTACACAGGCGTGTACGTTGCGTAATCGGCATACCTTATTGTTAGCCTCGAACTGTTCGCAGCGGAGGAAACGTTCTTATCAGGTGAAGAAAGAACGGCCACTTTCCTTTTGTCGGCCGGCCTCATCCCACGCGAGTCGTACACTACTGCCATAACAGAATTTATGTTTTATTAAGCGTGAGCTGTTACGGGGAATCGAGCGCTGCAACGGACGCTCGTTTGCGTTACGATGGGACACGATAACTGTCCCTACGGTTTATTGGATTTACACTGCCCCCCTGCTTCATTACACGGGGGCTCCGGTAATAGAAGAAAGAAGGAATAATGGTAGATTACACGATGGTAGATTCGAGATAGAGCTTTCGTTTTATATTGGACATTATGCCCCCGAGTGGAGTCTACTTAAGTTATGGCAGACCCGTGTTATTGAACGTGGGCTGCGCTAAATTTGCTGGGTCGAATGTCGCCGGACTTTGCCCAAACGAGATTGCATTTAGGTCGCGTTAAGCGCAACCTGTGCACAGTTTAAGTGCCTCAATTCGAGTACACCGAGGCCTACGTCCAGCCGAACGTCTGGACGGTATTATCTTCGCGTTAACAGAATTCAGAGCTTCCAAGGTGGAACAGCGATTAGACTCCATTATCTGTCGCGTTTGTTTTCAGCAACGTTCGCTGTTCAAGTCTCGTTACTGCTTGACGGTGATTCCGACTTGTTAATCGACGAAATTTTTGCACACTCGTGGAACAAAGTGTTTTACACGGAGGAACTTAGCGGCGATGCTTTGCTCCGTTCTCGTTGGCGGGATCCGCCAACCAAGTGTTCAAGGTACAGCGAAGCTCCAAGCTCGGAGCCCATTAGGACAAAGTCGAATCTAATTTAAGTCTGGGCCACTTCGGTTTAGGCTATTTTCGATCTGGGTTACACTCGCTTCGACGAGTCGCATTAAAGGTTCACGTGTACCTGATATGCTCCGAAAAATCCACCCCTTAAAGGTGATTTTCCATCGAGAGTGCAATCTTTCTAGAGTTACACCCAGAAAATTCGCAGTGATATTTCTTCGAATGAGAATGTTCCAGCGAATCAACAATCTCGAGAATTTTCACCTTGCTTCAAAAATCAATTATTTTCTCTTTAAAAAAAAGAGAAAGAAAACTGCAACTAAAACAGGTGTACCTTTTACTGTTCCTTCGCTCGCATCGTTACATCCGCGCTTCTGTTTCCTTTGTAATCGGAAACGATGAGCAAATCGAGCGACGAATTCGATCTGATCGAAGCGTCGGCCACACGTGTTACGCCATGGCCCCGTTTAATTAGCCAATTAACGCGTGCGCGTCGTTTAACCCGTTCCCGCGAACGGGACTGGCCTGAATCGCGGCGGGGAATTCGCGCACAAAGATATTTTCCCAGACTGTTCTGCGTGAAACGCCAGAAGAAATTGGCACACTCTAATGAACCTGCAATATGCGAAAAAAGAAAGGAAAGAGGAAAGAAACGAGGTCGAGCGAAAAAAATTCCCCTAGTAACGTTAATTTGCATGATAATGCACATGCTCGGTGTCTCCATGCAGTTCCATCTCTCCCCGTTCCCCTCCGTTCGTTTCGTCCCCGTTCCGTTCTTCTTCCTTTCCTTTTCTTCGTCTTTTTTTTCGTTTTCGTGAAAAAAAAAAGTGGCACGACTCTAATGCCTGGCTTTCACTGGACTGCAGACGGAGAACGACAATGGAGGCACGACGCGTGGCTACGTGGCTAATCATATTAATTTGTAGAAAATCCGGGGAATCGGTTGCACTTGGCCTGTGGAAGTTTCGTTTTTCTTTCCGACTCAGCGATTCGAGGACAGCGTGTTCGATACCGAACTTCGAAAGCCACCGGATCGAAAAACGGGTGCTTCTGAAATTGAAGGAAAAGGGACCATTTAATAAATTTCAGTCGTTTCAAAGATATTGCGAATCGCGGGTGAAATCACTTAAACAGAAATAAAGTGTTTGCGTCGACGAAAAAAGTAAAAAAATGAAAAACAAGATGAGAATTAATATAGGTTCCATAATTCTTATAAAATTATCGGAACCATAAGGACGAGTCATGGTACCAGCCCTGCAACGGTGCAACGGGGTATCAAAGAACTTTACGAGTTTTTAATTGAACAATATCGAATGAAGACAGGTCGCCGTGGCTACTTGCCAGTTTACTGTTAAATATCCTCGTGCATGAAACTCGTGCACCTTTAACGAGCATAACGAACGAAGAACAGTCGGTGCACGAGGAACGTGGGTCACATGCGAGCGTGGCTTAAGGTCCGCTGCTGCGAAATGCATTTGCTTACGGCTGGCTCACGTACGCCCGTATAAAACGGCGCATTATTCGCGAGTTATACCCCGTACGCACGTCGCTGCTTCTTTTTTCCTTTCTTTCCCCCCTTTTTTTTTTGCTTCCACCCTTTGTGAGCAGCCTCTTAAAGCCCCGAGGCGGCCCTTCCTGCACGCGTCGTTCCTTTTCTTTACTCTCGTCCTTTTTTTTCATCCTCTTTGCTCTTTTCCCTCTCCTCCTGTTATTTTCTTTTCACCGTTCTTCTTTCTGGCGTATTTTTATCTTTCGGGGCGACGACGAGGAACGTGTTCCACGTTCGAATGCGACGGGGCGCGACGCGAGTGGGAAGAAGGGTGGGAAGAGAAGCCACCCCGAAGTTGAATACGCGCGATTAAAATCGTTTTGCATTGCCGGCTGTGATTCAGAATTTGGGGATTTGGTAATTTGCGAGGAGAGAAAGAAATTGGTTATCCGGGACGATTTGAATTCCGTGGAATCGCAGAACTCTGTGCAACTGTGTAGGGTCAGACAGTGAAACAAAGGTCCAGCACGTTGCTCGTGCTAAGCTAATTATCGATAAGGCAATCAATCTCTGGAACGCGCCGCTCCACTCCGTAATGCCAACCTCCGGGCCACGAGAGAAAGCAGTTTTGATTGTGACTACGTGTCGACTGTTCTTAGCTGCCTTTGTTCGTGGTGGTTACCCGTGCAACCCTTTTCGTGAAAATGTTGGCTCGATTTCCTTGGTCGTTTCTCTCTGCTTGCTCGCGGAATCATTGCGCGCGATATAATTAATTGGAATATTATGATAGCACGAAATAATATATTACTTTTTATTCGATAATATGCGGCGGTTCACCAGTGGCCGGCAAATTAATTTTACTTCGGCGCAGCTTCGGTGCCAGTTTTATGGAAGCTAAAGTGATTGGAGCTGGGGTTCATTGTCTCTCGGTAATTCGATATTTTCGCGCTCGATAGCGCGGTGCGCAGGGTTTCAGGTAAACGACTGCCGCATCCATTTCACGTCGTTGTTTCATCCAATCAGTGAGGGGTTAAAGGAGTTTCAAGGGGATGCACGATTCGCACGAAATTGCGTACTTGGTACAAATGGGATCTATTCGAGCATTTTTCTACTAGGTAAACCATTTCGAGCGTTAACGATTGATCAAGCAAACAGCGCCCTGTGGAAATGATGATGATTTAACATAAATCCTCGATCATTATTTATAACCTCGATGCATATTTCACAGATGAAACAATTTGTGGGCAGGTTAAATTAATATGGTTAACGAGCACCGCTCGTTCCACGATATCTAGAATCGTTTCGTGCTAATTCAAACGAATAGTTTAACGAACCCCGTAGCCCGTGATTCAGCATCGAGTTATCACTAATTTAACTTTACGCCACGTTAACGATATTTTTAAGCAAAGATCGCTGCTTCGATTAAATCCTAAATGCATTGTATAATTGGTAATCTCAATTCAATTTATTATCGCGAATGTTACCATTCGTTGCACGATCCCCGGAAAATGAAACGTCGAGTTAGGTCAACGTCTCAGCCAATTACGACGACCTTATTCATCTGCACGGCTTCTTCGTGTCACGCTGCCCGTGCAACGAGATCACTCGAATCACCGACCCACCAGCGACGATCGATTCTTTAATGCATTAAACATCAGTCCTAGACCAGGACTGCGTTTCCGTGAGATCCATTTAGCGGCATATACGCGACCGCGCAATGTAACGCACTTAACGATCGAGTGCTTAAAATGAAGGTAGAGCATTCCACTATACGATAACAAACGATTCACAAATGCCCCATGCGGTCACCCGTCGAGTTCGTTGCTCGAAACTTTTCAACCGAGCACCGGAAAGCTCCTCGGATGGACACTTTTCGGAGCGGCAATGGGAAAACCAGTTTCGCAGCTTTCGGATAACTTTTCCCCTCGCTAAACGAACAAGCTCGCTCCAAATCCCTATGCTCACATCGGTCGCATGGTAAAATCCGTGTCGACACGTTATTGGGACACGGTCTGTTTCCGATTTCCCCGTTTTCTACGGAACGGTCATGTTCAGCCGATTCTCGACGCGTGTAGTTACCGCGGGTTCTCCGTGCAGGACATCCAGGATCTGGCCGATCGCGAAACGTTGCCACGCTTAAAGCGGCCCGCTATTTGGCCGCGGCAAAATGCCCGCAATGTTGAAACACGAGTGTGTCGTGACTTCATCGTCTGGTACCTCGATGCCGCCTATTGTTCTATGAATAGAGCTCGCCTATCTCCTCTTCCCTTTCAGCTTTCTAGGCTTTCCTCCGTTTCGTCCACCTTTCACCGAGAATTCGTTCAACATTTTCGACGATCCGCGTGCGCGTTCGCTTCGGGTCTAATTTTGCATTTGCGGGCCGTTCGATTGGCGTTCGATCGGTCGACGGTCCTTAAATAATTAAAGAGCGCGGATTTCGGAGAGGATTGTGTGGCACAGGTACTTGTACGCGCGGCGAATCGTTGTTCTCGAGTGTACGCGTATGAAATATCGTGACACGCGAGCTCTTGCACCTATCGCGCGGAAAGAAGATCGAATCTGATCCATGGTAATTCGATCGTGAACAAAAGGGGACAGAGAGTGGTGAATTGACTGGCTGGTATCGTTTTCCGCGACGCTTTGTCGTCCTGGCTCGGCATTAAAATTCTTCGCGACGCGGAATGAGAACCGGCGAATTAAATCGGTCTCGCAGCAATAATAATACACCTTGCGGCCTCTCACACGTTTCATAGTATTTAATCTGCGACAATAATCGAATATAGAATACAATCCACGTTTTCCCCGCGCGTTCTCCGGCAATAAACAACGACGATACCGAAATATTACCCGGAAATATTCAGCGTCTCAAGTTCAACATTTCCACAGTCGTCTATTTCAGACAATTGTCACGCCCTCGTCCACTCCAAACGACGCGCGACCCGTCGTTCCAACCTGACGCGCGGAACAGGAAGAACCGGAAGCCAGGCACACAAGAGTTGCCGGGAATAGACGGGTGAAAGACGAAACAGAGTTCGCGGAAGCACGTCTCTACTCGGCGCGTGCTCGTTGCGAAGGCGGCATTAAATCGGGAAGGTAGGACATTCGTTGCACAATCGAACGCCCGTTGGATTACCGCGGCGCGGGTAGAGGGACGGCAAGAGCCATCTTCGTTAATACGACACGATGCCGTCGCGTCGGTTGCCGGGTCTCGGTGACTAGTTCGATCTGTAATTCGAACCGAGAGAAGTGGCAAGAAGACCCGGAAGAGCGCGAGAGAAGGAAACCTTCGTAACAGGGCAAGGAGGATCGGCACCGCGGTGAACGGCGTACGATCCGATGTTATCTCTTTGTTGCATCGCCGACTCCAGCTTCGGTTCTGCTCCGGAGCATTTTCAGAAAACACGGTCAGACGTTGCCTTAAACGGAGTCGGCGATCGTGAAAAATATACGGCGGAAAAGACGTTCGGCGCTCTCGCGGAGATTCCGAATTACTCTCGAACCTTGTGCGCCCTCAGATGTCCAGCAACCGTTTGCTAAAAAATTATGCGCAGACGAAAGTTCTCTGATTCGGATGAATGATAGATTGGGTAATGTTTAAAGTTTGTTCGATTCGAAATGGGTATCGCGCGGTGGAGGATAGCTTTTCAGCAGCCACGAAAGGCCAATTGATTCCACGCAGGCTGTAATTCGAGCAGCGTTTAAGCAAATCGACTTGTCGATACCCTCGATCCCATCACTGAGAGATCTCCACCTATTATTAGCTGGCCCGCGTCGTGCACTGGTATGCAAGTAGCCATCGTTCGCTTATTATAGGCAGGAAATAGATTCCAATAGTCCTCAATTAGAAGTCTATTGACCCATGAGGGTTTCAATTTCGCGTCCACTTACAATTAGAACACCGGACATTCCAACTGTAATACCATCCACCTATAACCCTTATTCCTTTTAAAAATTCCAGCTGCATTTAGTCTAAAATTTTCGTACCACTGTATTCAAAGAATTGTCCAAGCAATATCGATTCTCCGCGAAGTAACCAGATTCCTGCATCGAAGCGGTCACGAATCGCGAGGGAACTTCGAGCGGGGAAATCGCGGGGCGTCCAAACGTTTGTTCCGCGAGCGTGCACTTGGCACACATTCCCCCATGAAAAAGCCACGGTGTCCACGGAGAAAGGGAGAGAAGGCCGGCGCGCGGAGCGTGCGAAAGCGTACCACCCGCGAAGAAAACGATCTCAGGTAAAGTCCCCGATCGACCGTGATACAGAACCCAGTAACCAGCCTCGGTAAGGACACGCGTCGATGGAAACGCGCGTACCCGCTAACGGCCATCGGAGGTCCCTTGTAATTGTCCGTTTCTATGGAACTATCGACGCCGTTCGATCTCGCCGGCGTGGCAGCTTTTCAGCCTCGATAACGCGATCTATCGACGTGAAGTGGACGATCCACGGTTCATTCTCCTTCGTTTGTCGATTTACGAACCCGGCCGACGCGAACCGCAAGGATAAACCGTTCGATGGCATTCCTCGCGAATGAAGCTTTACGCTAGACGGTGAAGATATTTTGCAAGTGTTTCGGACGGGGTGTCAATTTTTCTGCGGAGAAATAATTTAATTCGACGTAACCCAGATTTCTTGCCCCTCGAGGACAAATAGCTACGTAATAGCTACGGGGTGGCTTGGTACTTCTCCCCCGTGTATTTGTAGCGCGATCAACAGAGGGTGGCGATTTTTGTCATCGGGTTAATGAGACGACGAACTCGCGGCTGGCGCGGATTTTTCTGGCACACGCGCAATCAATCACGCTTTGAACCGGGTATGGAAATTATGCCTGTGATGTGATTAATGAAGGCGCAACGACGAGGGCACAGGGCCCACGAGTTTCACGCTCGAACGTTCGAATAATAATATATTGCGCGGCTGGAAAATGGTAGCCGGATGGCAATTGGTGAACGCGTTTTCTATCGTCCTCGAGATTACCATGATAACGTGTCAACTCGATTATTATGATTCTCCACGCTCGCGTCGTTTCCTTTTGTCTCCATCTCGTCTGCGGGGAAAACGATTATTCGCTGCACTTGGATGCATTTCTTTTTTTAGACCAGGCCTTGAAGGTATTGGAATATTTTTTAATTTTTCCATGATTTTTTTTTGTGCTCGTTAGTAGTCGATATGTTGTCTAAATTATTACTCGCACGAGTTGCAATTTGTCGGCTGGCTGTGTAATTTATTTGTTAGCAGAGTTTCGCATTCCGTCGCAGGACGTTCAGATTTCTAGAATTTAATTCGTTCCAGTCTCGCGTGTCGCGTGTGTGTTTTTGGTCGCGGTATTAACCGCGAGGGGTTTGTGAAAGCAATCGGTATGTTAATCAGATTTTCACCTGGCAGGAGTTTAAGATGAGTATGCGAGCACAGAATAGCACCGCCTGGAACTGGCTTATGCGTTTTCAGTCGTGCTCCAAATAGAACGAACGCTCGACGCACTTGGAATACTCGAACGGGATAATCCATAAACGACTGCCGTGGCCATTTTTAGGTACGAAAATATCGCCACTGTGCTCTCCGCATATTAATTTCAAACGATCTCATTCGATTAACTACTCCTTGGCACCTGCAAATCTGGGACGCAAATGCCATAAATACCAAGCGCGGTATTCAACATTCTCCAAGACGTTGAATAACTTTGATATCAATCTTTAATAAAATTACAATGAACCCGTTTGAAAGATAACAAATAGAAAATAAATTTCACGCAGACTTATTACATTCAATTGAATAAATCGGCTGAATTATTCCAAGAATTTGATGCCAGTGAAATCGACAGAGGCAACGTTCTCAGCGCGAAGCTAATTTTAACAGCGAGACGAAAGAATAAAGTCTCGAAATAGGAAAGGTGGCAAAGGGGGAAACGTTTGTCCGCGCCGAAGATCGGACAGGTACGATAACAGAATCGAGGTGCAACCTATTGCACCGGCGTGATGCTGTTGCTCCGCGGATCATAATTTGCACCTGGTCTGGCAACGCTTGAGAATGTCTGGGCCCGCGGAATGCCGTGAGAACGAGAAAAAAAAGAACGCGCTTTGGATCCCCGCGGGGAACGATTTGCCATTTCTAATGGAAGAAGGCAGACAACAATCGAGTCGCCGGATAGCGAATTAAGGTCGACGTCCTCAACGCCACGAGCCGCAGACCTCGATTTTAAAATTCACTTTCGTCATTGCCGCCCTCGGCTCCGTCGTGGCCCTAGGGCGTCGTAATTTTTATTAGACAATTCTCCCGATAGTGCTCGGTTGCCGTGAAAACGAGAAAATCGTACAGCTGGGATAACCTGTGCTCTCACAATTAGTGCAATATATTTTACTTAGGCATTTTGACAGCTGAAATAAAAATAGCTCTACTTTTACCGTGGCTGTTGCGCTCTATTCGAAGCAAAAAGATAAAAGAACATATTACTCGAACTTGAACTCTTCGCATTGACCCCGAATATCGGCCGGTCGTCCAAAAATGACGGATCAATCGTCGAACAGTTTTCCGATCGTCAACTGGCTCCACCGAACCGTGCTTCGTCGAAATTAGACTGTCGAAACCCCCTCGCCAAGGGCCTGCTCCGGGAATCGATGTTTCAATCGACATTTCGATCGTCAGTGGCGCAACAATCGGGTCCAGAGTCTGTAGTTGGACGCCAGGGCACGACATTCCTGGTGAAACAACTCTGTTTCACTTGCAGCGACATTTCATCGAGAAACAGAATTTCGTAAGCCACGTGCCGGCTGTTGTATTAAACGGTCGCGGCTTACCACGTGGTTCTTGCGTTAGCGAGCTCGTAACCGAGGCAGATAAATTTCTTTACGCCCCACGTTTCGCCGAGTCACCGTCGCCGAGACCTGCTAACGGAGCCTTTTGCTAATGAGGAGACACTTGCGCCCGTCGTGCCGGATTATCTGATGGAACGTCCTTATCGGGCGTGTCGTTTGACGGCGGACAGGTAGTCACCCGGGGAACCTGCGCCTCGAGGGGAAAACGAATGCTATCGAGGGGGGGTTCAGAAGTTCGATTTCGAAAGAACAACGAGAGAACGTTGTATATTCCCCTTTTGAAAATCGAAGGGGATGAAACGATTCCTTATTGTAGAAGTTATTTTTCGTAAACCTCGCGTAGTTTGGAATAGAGGACAGGTGGTGTAATAAGACTTCAGGTTACTCTAAATAAAACACTAACTTTATTAATAAATACGTCGACACACGACGTTACACACGTTTCTTTCAACAATACTCTCAGCTCACGATACTCTTCACTTCGATCCTCCCTTAACTCTGTTCCAGCTCTCCCTTAGATCTGCTCTAACTCTCCCTTAGCTCCGACTCTTGCACACGTCATTCATTCTTTATATTCTTTCACTCTTAGTTTCTCTCTCATTCTATTCCTCATTTGCTCTCACGCATTTAGGACACACCTCCGCAGTCATTCCTCGGTGGTGGTTGGTCCTGACCACCCGAACCCTTGGGCCGCTGTACCCTCCATGCACACGACCTTCTCAGGTACTCAGCGCCGAACGTACCTTTCATACATCGGAATCATTCTACACAGTTATGCAATATTTCCAATCCTTTCGTGTACCGAATGATATTTTTTCAACGTCTCATTAATCTAGAAAATATTCAGGTCTGTGAATACTTCTTCTCGTCCCACTGCTCGCGAAAGGGTGAATTCTCTCCTGCCCAAAAGAAACCGCGAGACGATTTTCCCTCGATACTGTCATAAATACATTCGTATATTCCGAACTGAAAATCCTTAGTAAATCTACAATTAAATACCGCGAGTAAGAATAAAAATCAACGACACCGATTTACCGCCAGCAAAGATCGTTACTGGGTCGAGGTTGACGTTCAATTAAATCGGCTACGAGGACCACGGAGCGAGAAAGAAAAAAGGATAAGGACAAGGGGACCCGAAGGTTGGTCGAGGTGGTCCGCTTGGGGACGAATAATTGAAATATCGAAGGCTAATTGAGGCGGCCGCGGCTGGAACGGTCGGAATTAATTCGGATCGAGTAACACACGCTTTGGAAAGTGGCGTCCGTCCTCTCCACTCTCGTCGTGGAACATTTAACGAGTTTTAATTAATTCATATCGGTGCGCGGGACTCGCGAAATGACACTTATTCGGGCCACTAACGGATTGCGTTCCAGGGGAAGCTACTTAAAAAATGAGGCGACACGCCACTTTATAACCGTTACAACTCTCGGTTCGTGAAGCTTGGTCGGTGCTTGCAATTAAAAGCAGAGGGAACGTTTCCGATGTCTCGTCGTGTTGAAATTCGCGAAGCTCCCGAAATAATTCGCACAGTACAGTTTCTATCGTTCCTCGTGGAATATTCTTCGCGGGCTCTTGCACCTGTGCGCTGCAATTTATAGAATGCTTCTAAAAAGTACAGATACGGAGCGTATCGAGGAAACGACAGAGTAGCGCACGCGGGTACAATCGAGAGAAATATTGGCAAAGTTACCCACGAATCCCGTGTAACCGATCTCTTTGAAACACCCGGTACACGATGTTCCGTTAACCTTGTTAAAACAAGAGCATACTTAAAACTAGGCCTGTTCGACAGATCTGGAATTTATGCCTGGTCTCCAGCGAGTTTCATTGATTTCTTATTCAAGGTTGACCGAACAAGCACGCAGCAATTTCACGTTACGCCACCGTGCTCTATGTACGCGTCCCTTTAAAATCTCCCCCGCGAAACCGCCGTCCCCCAGAAAATTTCTTTACCCCGAAAAAACAGCCGAGCACAGTGAAACGAAAACGGGATGCTCCGTACAAATTTTTCAGCGGGCTCACACTAATCGTGAGAATGAAACCAAATGACATCAGAATCTCACCATCGACTCTCGAAATTCCTGAAAGAATATTATCGATGACCAAACGGGTCCAGCCGATTTCGTGCACACGCGGCAACCTTACCTACCGAATATACCTATGGCCGCGCACACGCCTAATCCCCGCTGTACTTGCCTGCGCGGTTATCCGCATGTGCGGCAAGGCTATGGTCCATACCTAGAATGAGTTATATCGCATTGAATATCAGCCGATAGGATCTCACTCGCGGCTGCCTCCTCTTCCTGGCTTCTCTCTCAAAGCGGCCGCGCGCGAGCCATACCCTTTTGCAACGCAGCATCGTCCCTACCAGTCCACTCCAATTCGTGCACCCGAGAACAGTCATTGCGCTACTTTGCTTCCATGCTGACCCGCGGAGCGTCGAAAGCCTTGGGTCATCCGAGGGTTGGTGGTTCTGGTTGGGCAATAGAGAGGGTTCGTCTTCGCGATTGAACGTGGGAGGAAGAGGAGGATACGCTCGATCGTTTGGATCGTGGGCGTGGACGGTAGGTGGTGTGGAATTTTGAAGAGAGCTGTAGAATGAAATGGAATATAGGACGCGAGGCAGTTCCGAGAAGCGTACACATAACTGGGATTTGCGTTTGGAAAAATGGAGGAAGACATTCTTGCGCCTTTTCGTGCGGACGATGTGGGCGTGGAAAGCAGGAAGTCGAGGGTTTTGAAGGGAACTGTAGAACGGAGTAGAATGGGACGTTAAGAGGTTCCGAGAAGTATGTATACAGTATGTATACATGCGGACGAGATTTTTGTGTGGATAGGTGGTGTGTGTACATTGCGCGGTGTCTCGTCCTCTTGCGCAAGTAGGGAAATTGGAAAGTCTGTTGTTTCGGAAAAGCCGGTAGAAATTGGGGTTAAAAGAAAGATAAACGAAGATTGTTGAAGAGGGAAATGTGTTTACTTATCGGGGTGAAAAGTCTCTGATATTGTTGATCGTTTATTTATGGCACTAATATTATAATTTGTAGACACTGCTTTGGGTGCGCTTATATTATGGTGTTATTTATTTAGAAACAGTATACATATATCATTCGTATTATAATTTATAGACGTTGCTTGAAATAGGAGGGTTTTTAAAGTCGAATGGAAAAACTCGCTCCCGAATGAAATCGTTCGTGACCGGAATAATCGCGATCAATCTGGTATTAACCTTTCTCGAATATAAATCCTTCGGCTTTTTGCTGTACCGATGCGAATCGACTAATTTGCTTAAGGTTTCCGCGCGTTTTCGCGAATCGCCTGGATCGCGGTTGTCGCGACGCGATCCTAGCCTGGAATGCGAAGGGTCGGGCGCGAATCTCGACGTTCTCCAATCGGTTTCGTCAAGGTGATTCGGATGACAGACTGACTCATGTGCCGATTCGTGAAAGAGCCGGCTTCGCGTGAATTCTGCACGCGTCTCGTGATTTCATTGCAATTATCGCGCGAACGTCGCGAAGTCGACGATCCTTGGAAAATGGTCAATCCTCCTCTTCGCACGTTTTCCCGTCGGCTATCGAAGGAATTAAACGTTACTGCAACGTTTTTCGTGGAATACCGCTCTCGAGTTTGGACATTGAATCGGTTTATTGTGACTGTGACGCGAATAGCTAAGATCGCGGGTTTAAAGTTTTATTGGTCGATAGATAAGGCGACGCGAAAGAGCACGGGGCTTGGAATTTTTCCCAGCCGTGTAATAGCAAATGTTTATTTGCCGCAGAATTATTCTGCTGGCGTGATACCATCGGCCGAAAGAGGCTGCGGAATTAAAGCAGTAGCGTAACACTCCAATTACACCGGCGAGCACGGGCTGTTCATGAATGACTCAATCCCCTTGACGCAACCGTGCTACTTTACTACGCACACGCCGTCACTGGCGCATCGCGCGCCGATCGAGGAGGAAGGTCAGAATCTTTGGCATCCTCTGAACCGGTGGAAAAAGTGATACCCTCGACAGGGACACGATCGCGAACGAGACACGCCGCGCCGTGGCGAAAGATCTTTCCAGGATGAAGTCGCGGCGAGCAGAACAATCGTATCCCATTCGAACGGTAAATCGGGGCGAGAAAAATTCGCGCAGAACAAGATCGAACAATAACGTATTAAAGTTTGCGCAACGGCTCGACGGCGATGTAACCCGTTGTTATCGGAAATGTTAACAAGCACGGTATCTTGGATCTGTTCGGCGGGGACAATTTTATCAGTCGCGCGGCGAAATCGCACGACGAGCAACGGTAATAATTGTCTTTCGCCGTACACGAAATGACGCTCGCCGTTTCCTGAAACGAAAACGAGAGAGGAGTATGCGAGGTTCGCCTTGGAAAGGTCACGTAGGAGGTGGCTCGAAAGGTCTTGTCGGTTTCACCGGTCGCGTAGATGAAGGAGAAGCAACGGCCGAAGGAGGGACAGGGACTGCCGGCGACGAGGACGGAGTTAGCTGGCTGCAGGAACGGTGAAAGCGAATCTCCATTAATGTGCCTGTAGCTGGAAGACTTCAAAGCTCGTGCACCGTGTTGTACGTGCATAGTTAAGTGCACTGCCCCGAGGACTTCCGGTCAGCGCATCGCTCGAACACCTGAGGCCGGAGACCGGGCGTTTGAAGAAGCTGATGACGGACTTTTGCTCCGTGCGATGGCCATTAAGGTTTACTGTAGCCCGTGCTCTTTTGTAACAGGCTTTGTCGGTTTCCCGGTTGGACAGGGAATTCGGTGGAGATTCGGGTGTAAATTTTCCGGGGATACTTGGGAAAATTATAGTCCCCGGGACGCGGTAGTATAAAAATCGTAAAAATAGTTATCGATATCTATGGGGACTTAAGTGTCCCTGGCCCGTGGAATCTCTGGTATTTTTTTCTTTCTTTCCACGGCAGCAAGGGAAGAGTAGAATTTATTGGTGTATCGGTATATATGTTACACAAATAATTACCTTCTTCGAAGGACAGTACGGTTCCCCCGATTTAATTTCTGCTATAAATTATGAAATGCTCGCGCGATAAAAAATGTCGCTCGAGCTTTCGAAGTATCGGTTACCTCGCAAACTGATTGTGAGTCATTCGAGGGAATCATTATACAACTAGGTTAACATTAAACGCCAAGGCGGTTGGCTTGTTTCCACGAAGAGGCGGGCAGCTCGGGTACAGGCTCACATCCATTATGCGCATAATTCCGTTTTCCCGATGGAAAATTCACTTCTCGCGTCGTTTCGTAACAGTTTACACGATGCCCCCGTTATCGGGGGCTGTTTGTAAACAGGATCTGGAATTAGGTGGAACGCCATAACCGAGATACGTGGTATCCGTTGCGGATCCTGTTGAACGATGGGGCCCCGTCCTGTAATCGTGATCCTTCGAGGCGGGTCTTATCTCTATAACTGTGCCTTGTTCGCAATAAGCTCATCGCCGCCGCCCGAGATCACCGTCGTTCCACTCAAATTCCACCGGCGAACGTTCATCATCGAGAGTATGAAACATTTTCGGCGCGATGCGCGCCCAGGACGACGTTATGCAAAACGTCCGACGAAATTGATTATGCATTCAGTGAAACTTGCGCTGTTACGAAGAAAGTGCCTTCGTGAATCTGGGCTTCTGGTCTCCTCGCTCTACTGGCATCACGAAATACCACTGTGGATTAGTTGCAATTGCAAGTTCGAATTTACAGAAGCGTGGAAACGTTGTTAAAAGATCAATCGAAACCGCCGTAGATGTTTCAAAGAATATTTGAGCGGAGCCTTCTGTCGTGATATAGTATACGAATAATTGTTCCAGACGTTTTAATTAGCGCAATCTATGGCTTTAAAAAAAAAGAATAAAAGTAATCAAAAGTAAAAGATGCTAAGACAGAGAATTATAGGCCGACTGGCAATCTTTTCGATCGGACTAGCGATTTTGTATAGCCGGTGTTGGTTCATAGAAGGAGAGTGAACCGTTCGATTGCCCCGCTGCAATTTTCCGCAAAATTCTGTAACGGCGTTGCACACCCGGCTGGGTTAATCTGCCATTAATCGTCACGGACCCATGGCGCCTGGCACGTATTTATCGTAACGGGAGAATCACTAATAGTCGTTGCGGTGAGCAATCGCAGACTGCCGTGGACAGGTACAGTTATACAGATAAGACCACCTCGAAGGATCGACTGCTTGGCACGTTCGCGAATCGTGGAATTTCCGTAATGCAATTTTTCCCTGTCCAGTCATCTGTCCCCTTTCCGCCCTCGCTCTTCCCGGATACCCGAGGGAATGAAAATTAAATCCAACGACGAAGCCCCGATCACAGAAATGCGAGACTGTCCCTTCGTTTTATGATGAATTGCATCGCGCTTCGTTTGTTCAACGATTCTCTCGCAAACTATGTTATTTATTACATTTCCCTGATTGTATTCCCGCCTGCAAACACTTATCAACGAACAATATACAGTTCGATGCCCATCGTGTCAAGAACTAACGACAAATTTGTCCTCCCCCCGAATCTTGAAGGGGGTTGAAACGTCGTTCAATAAAACGCACCTTCGGAATCGTGTCGAAAACTGTCTCACGTCACAAATCACCTCCCTGGCAGTTCCCCTAATGACTTATTCACGAGTTAAGAGGAATGAGGGCGGTGGTCGAGTCACGGACCGAGGGAGGGTTGTTTCGCAGGTGGTTCCCCCGCGTGGATCGGTGCGGTGGACGCGTCTGTGCCGTTGGTGGTGACGTGCTGGTGGTGGTGTTACGGTAGGTTATGCCTTGCATTCCGCTCGAGGTCGACGACCCAAGACGAACGCCTGCATGCACACGGCCACGTTGCCCGCTCCTGGCCACTGTCCAGCCTGCCTTGCCCTTTCCTTTCCCTTCCCTTCCTTTCCCTTCCCTTCCTGCGACGCTCTTTTCCCTTTCTTTTCGTCCTTTCCTCGTGAGAGCTCTCCCCGTTCCGGACGCGACTAAGGCTGCCGCTCGTCCCTGCCTTCGCGACACCATACTTCCTCGTCCTTCTGCGACTACCTTGGCCGCTTCTGCATATAGACCGATCCTTGTTTCTTCTCTTATGGAAGAACGGAGCGGAGGACTGGCAGTTATTTTTCCTCTTTTCTGCAATGAGAATTCCTTTAGATGAATTTGGGACCGGGCGATCGGGTTTCCCGATTCATCCAGTTCAGTCAGCTTTTTTCTTCTTCTTCCTTTTCACCGCTGTCATTATCAGGGATCATTAGGGTGGTCTTTCACCGTCAAACCTTTCCTTCTTTTCGTTCAACCTCTCATATCGACGCCTCTCCGCGGGGCACGAGAACAGAGAAAGTCGTCTGCCTCGGTCCTCCTTCCAATTATCGCAACAGTGTACCGCGCACAGCCTAACAATCACGGCGTGCAACAATCTCTAGAAAATTTTCTACTTCCACGTTCTCGAATTGAACGACACTGGATGTCCGCTTTGCGACGTCCACTTCCCTTCCCACTGCCATTTTCCACGGGCGTTTGCAGTAATGTTTTCCACGGAGAAAGCGACAACGTCTTGCTGTCTCGACGATCGTTTTCACCGTGTGCGACAGGGTTGCCCCATTATATCGGATCGGATGACCGCAATTAGCGGGATAATCGGCGCAATTAGTGTGACCCAGTGGAATTTCTTCACTTTTCTTTCCCCCCCTCGGCATCCCTCGTTTGCACGGACAGTTGCGAAATTCGTTGGGCCTAAATACAGTAATAATAATGGGATCTCGCATAAATGTAACGGGCAATTGCGAGTGACGTGAGGGGAAGATCGATGACTCGGTAGGTACGCCGCGGATAAAGAGGAGAGGTTATTGCTCGTAGGTTGTCGATGATCACAGAAATTTCGTTAAACCTTGCGGGATAAAAAGTAACCCTGATGGTTGGGTTCATAGGTTATCCGCGACGCAGGGAGGCTGGGTGTTTTGTTGGTCGATAGCTGTTTCGAGTTACCTCGCTGGATATATTTTACGAAGGACGGGGCACTGTAATAAATGGCGAATCAAGCTTCGAAGCGTGGAATGTTGCTCAGAATTGTTGCTTCACCTTTTCGTCGTGGTCGATTGGCCTTCGAAATTTTGATCGCTCATGTTTCAGTTCGATATCTCCTTGTGCGATAATTGGTGGAAAATTGGAAAAACGACCAGCGAAATGAATGTCGCGTCCAAGTTTCTTTTGACAAGTTTTACACAATTTGCCAGGCTCGCCTCTCTCTTTCATCGTTAAAGGTAATGATACAATTGTCAGAGAACGAAAGAAAGCACTTGCCTCGCAAGTGGCATAGAAATAAACGAAACAGGAGCAGGTGTGTAATTCAGTGGATTAAAAAACTGGACTCGCACAAGCTGCGAACACTTTCGCCGGCGTACAGAGAACGCTGGAGCATTGTCGATAGCCTGCGAAAACGGCTGGCAAGAAAGGTTCGGCAGAAAAATCTAGAGAGTTCTCGGGGAATAATAAAAGCGTTTCGAAGAGAAATTCCACGAAACGTAATTGAAAGTTTCTACCGTTGCTAGTCCAGTAGAACTGGTAATCGTTGCTAGAAAGCAAATATGCTTACCTGGCCGCCACCGTACGAAAATTTAATAAATGCGATGCATAACTCTGATACTATTAATCATGAGTTTCTCGCTTCGTACAGAGATCAATAATAATAATGATAAAGATCCTGACTAAATTATCGTTACACAATTCTCTTAACGTATACGATTCATCCAGATTTTGGATGATCAACATCAAGGACAATATTCAGAGGGGTGATTCGTCATCCAGCAGGATCGCTCGGTCCCGTAATTATCCCACGGCTACTATTGCTCTTAATTAGCTTAATTGCCGAAGGATCCCGTGGCTGGAACCGTTCTAAGACCGAGGGGAACGCGGTTCAGCCGTTGCTTTCGACGGGCCGCTTTTACGATTGCACTCTTTTGTCGGCGTCTGCTGGTCGGTACAATTAATTGGATGACCGAAGGAACGATAAAAGGAAATGCCATTCCCTTTTCCGGCGGTCAACAAAGCCCTATCTAATGGAGCGCCAGCCTCCAGCTTCCTCGAGATAAATAATTCATTCCCAGCGATCTCTATGTTTCACCCCTTCTGTCCATTCTATTTTCACTGTTCTTTAAATCAGCGACGAGCACCACCCTCTCGTATCCTTTTTCTCCATTCATTTTTCGGAAGGTACGAGACACAGGTGTTCTACACACTTTTATTTTACCACCCGTCTCACCTGTTTGAGGCGATTTTCCGAACCGACTAAACTTTGTCGCGTGATAAGTTTGTGTTTCAATGGGTGATTATACAAATCCTCCGAATCCGTGATGATTATCATCGACGATTTACAAACGCTCGTGTCACACGACGCGAATGCTGAAAGTCTCATTACCCACGGTGAAACGGTGGATATCGATAGATTTAGCATGGTGATTATTGGATGTCGATGCGCGAATAGGAAGCGACGATGGAGGCGCATCTCTGCGATTCCTTTCGGTTTCCATTTTGCCCCAGAGGGCCCGGAGCGGGGCACACGATGTCGAATTACGGGCGATCACGATCGCCGGTTCGCCGCTTCCAACCACGCCGCGCATTTCACGCGCCGCTGCTTGTAATGAGGCTTTTATTTATTGGCGAACAATTTATTAGACGATAAATAAGCGAGCGCGCGCACAGCCCCCACGGGAAGATGGAATTCTTCGCCACGGTGGAAAAGGAGCCGCGAGCTTAGTTTCTCCGTGCCCCTTCAAATAATTTATGGACGAATAAATAATCGAACGTCCCGCGTAATACGGGCCGCGAATATGACCGGAGGATGAACACGAATCGACCATTTTTTCCACCGCCAGAATTCTGGTTAATCCGATCGAATTAATCGAGCCATAATTAAACCCCTTTTTAATAAGTGCATAAACAAAGCGAAGTACAATTAGGTTTACATGTATCCGGAAATTTTATATATTAATATACCGTCGATCGGCTGCTGCATTTGAAGTCGCAGTTACGGTGCACAGGACATAGTTAATGTCTGAACTATACAGTACTCTAATAAGAACTCGCATAATTCTATACTCGAGTAATTGCACAAGTAATACAGACTCGTCTACAAAAGAAATAATACACAATGACATTTCTGCTCTTTTGGGAAGCAAATCGCATTCCAAATGATACACCCGCGGAAAAGCGTGCTCCAAATCGCGGATGCATTCCTCGGGTTCCATCGGAGGGCGACTTTTCCACGTTTCCACGTTTCCACGTCGCGAGCTGTAACGCAGTTTCGTTTGCCCATTCGAAAGACGGAGCACGCCGGGACGAACACCGTGCACGTGCTCGTTTTCAATCAATGGCACCCTCGTGTAAGAGCACTCGACATTCTCCTCGCACGTGCCGATGGCAGTAACCTCGAAGACAATGACATGCCGACGACGAGCGCGTCGCCGCATGTAAATGTAACCTTTTGCTAGTCCGTGGAAGACGTCGAGCGCCGCGATGGAGACTCGAGTGAAAGGTGCGCGACGTGTCTCGATTCCGCCGGACTGTCGAGACGCCGAGCTTCTCCGAGAGATTAGGAAATGTCGGCTGACGCTTGCACGCGAGAACGTTTCGCTGCTCTTCCAACGTTCCGCGTGTCGTTCGTTTCTGTCGGGTAGATAGAGCTCGCGAAACGGACACGTCGACGAAACGGGCGCAGAAATACGTGTGTCGCAGAAAAATTGGCTACCTTAGTTTTAGAGACAGGTGGCTGGTCTCGTGGAAGAATTGCTAAACGGTGATTCCTGAATGTCGAAGGTACGGCAGGAAGAAATGGGGAAGCACGAGGGAGAGACTGAGTGTCATTACAAAGGTGGATCCTTGAAAAAGTTCTCACGGTGAAAATAAATAGGTTAAACGTAAAATCAACTCAGTTGATTCAGTTGATCAACTCCGTTCCAAAAGTCCATGAGAATTTTCATCGGTTACATAATATATTCCCGACTCAAGAGAGACGTCGGGCTTCTTGGAATTTCCTGTTCCCCCTTACAAGATCGTTACCACCAGATCCGTATTAGCTGGAAACGTTTCATTTCGAAGCGAGCGCTCCCCTAAAGGGTTCGAAAAGACGGTTCACCTGGTTAATCCGGAATCGTTGATCGGCTTAACAGCCGATAACCGTGTTGCTCGTTAATTTATCGGGCCCGCGGGCTCTGTTGCGCCACGGGGAACCGGGTGTTCAGGTGTACGAGCGAGCGGGAAAGAGAGGCGTCGCACGCGTGTCGGGCAGAGGTGGTTGCAAGGGGGTACAGCCACGCGTAATTGGGATTAATCAAGCGGAAAGCGAGAATTGAATCAACAGTGCGTCGAATGGAATCGCGTTGCGCAACGAGCGCACGCTGGACGAAGAAAGATCTCGCGGAGATGACTCGAGGTTGCGAGGGATGCGAGAGGAGGATCGAAGGTTACACGCCTGGCGTTATTTCTTTGACACGACCGAGGTGCACGGAGGCGGTGATGTAATGCACCTTTTGTTTCGCTGCTTGGAATCGTAGTTGCGTGCTGCCTCCGAGGATGTTTCGAGCGAGAGTCGTTTACTCGTGGTGCGCTGTTACGCTGGAGCGGTTCAACGCGAAAGGTACATCGCACAGTGGCCGCGGAGGAGACGACGATACGAAACGATCGGTCGAATCTGTTTTTATTCGCGAATCAGTCCGGCGTGGTAATATTTACTATTGCAACGAGAAATCGATGGCACTGTCGCCATTTTCGTCGCGATTTCGCTAAGTCTCCGGGCCTGCAGCTCGACGCGATCGTAATTCAGTGGCGGCCAGACTTTACACAGCCCCGGGACAGTTTGCTCGAAAGTCAGCTTGATTTCCGCGTTGGAATGCAACGCAATCGTAATTTCCACCTGCGAGCGGCCGGCGATTTGCATTCGCGTGCAACAGAGGCTGGTTGGCCTTAGCCGGGACAATTAATCGGCTCGTCGTGAGCTTAAAGGACTGTTATTTCGCGGCGTGCAACGCATTTAAATGCGGTTACGTGTCAGAGAAGCGATCCTCGTTTTGTCGGATAAAGCCTGTCGCTGTGGCAAATTTTTCTGCCACATTCGGTCTCCTCTTTGGGCCCCGCCGCGCGTCTGTCCGTTGTCCGTCTGCCTGTCCGGCTATCCGTTCTTTTTCGCGGTTATGTGCCAGCTGAACGGGCCGACCTCTTTGCGCGAGGTGATCGTGGCTGCGGATGTTTCGGAAGGCCAGGAGGTTCAATTGTCGGGGGAGTTCAATTCTTGGCAGCGCAATAGTTTGTTCGTTCAATTTGAACGTTGCGTCAACACATTTTCTTGATTTCCGGGAAAGCCAAGTTCGACGAACCATCTGCCCCACGAAAACGTCCGAATTATATTTATCGCCAGTCGCGAGAATATCAACCGCACTGCTCGACTTTTTGCGCAACGCGACAGTATCGCTAATTAAACAATTTACCCTCAACCCTCAACGTTCTCCAATTTTCTGTGTCCCCGCAAAAATAATCTTCTCGTGCATTCACCACGGGCCGGACCGTCCTGATAAAATCGAACCGCCATTATCCTTCCATCGTCGCGTTAATCGGCACGCAGCACCGGCCCACAATTGAGCGTAATTTTTAATTATCTCATTTTCGCCCCAATTACCTCGGTCGTCCGGCCGAGCGGCGTCGTTCGACGTTGCGATGGCAAGAGGCCGGCGCAGAATTTTAGCCCCCCTAAACGATGGGCTCCGGGACGATAAAAATCGTGCGAAATTCCATTCCTCCGCGGAAAATTCCGACGCAATTTCCAGGCATCCACGATGTCCGCGTTTCTGCGCAGCGCTGCGGCTCGCTTCCAGCTGAACGCGACCTTATTTAGCGCGCCAGGAATTCCAGGCCCCATCCCTTGCCGGGGCACCAGCTTCGGCACCGCGCCAAAGAATCCGCCCGCGAATTCCGCGGGAATTCGTTCACCTGGAATCGCCTCGTTTCCCCGTGCCCAGGCTCGGCCGTGCTTCTCGGGAAGTCACCTGCTGTTTAAGCGATACCCTTCGCTACCCGATCGGACGAAGTTTCTTCTTGTTCGCGTTGCAAGAGACGAACGGCTCCGAGGGTTAACCTATTTATTAAGTTAATTGGCTTACCCGAATCTGCTCGGGTAAAGTCTGTTAATCGGTGACGTTAAATTGGTCGTGTATTATTATGCAAGTCGGACTGCAGTCTGACGTTAGTCGACTGATTTATCTCGTTCGGATAATACGGTTCTCAGTGGTACAAGAAGTATACACGCTTTCCCTGTTATTTCATCTGCTATTCCGCGTCGAGGAATTGTCCAATTTTGATCGATTCCGCGCCGCAGTACCTGCGAAAGGTCGCCTCGTTAAGCGGCTCACGAGTGTTCATCTTTCGCGATGTAATTCGTTGCGTAAGCACCGCTCAAGGCGGCACCTCGCCGCTCGTGTGTCGCGTTTCTACGTCCGGGATCTTCGGCAGCGTCCTTTAACCTCCAGCTTTACGTAACCGTGCCTCGAACATCCTCGTGATCAGCTTCTCTGCTCGTTAGCTGGCCGAGTGACGCGCGGATCAAGCCTCCCAGCGAATTGAAATCGCACGAACCACGGACCGTGTGTCATCGTTGGCTCGTTAAGAACGCGTCGCGCAGGTGCCGCGTTCAATCCGAAACGTTCTCGCTCGACTGTGAACTGTTGTTGCACAATCTCTGCCAAGATACGTCGAACGTATCGTTACTCGCGTCGAAGCAAACAATTATTTCGGGCCGGATAGAAAAGTGTAGAGTCGATTACTTATTCCAGGACCAATAGGAGCGAACCGATTTTTTCCCGCGGCAAGCAAACGAAGCGGCTCACCTCGGTCGATATTCGTCCGTGGAATTCCCGCAGGTAGTAGAAAAACGCGTTCCTTTAATCTCGATCCTTAAGCAGCGTTTTTCCCCGTGTCCTCAATTAACGGTAGTAACGCGATAGGCATTTTTCCTTTCATTCCTTCCTCATTTCGAGCCGTCGCTTTATCGACGACCACAGAGAGGCCGTCCTCCTCTGCGGGATCCTCCCGTATCGACCCTCCGTTGTCGACGATACGCCGGCCAATCGATAGTTCAACACGCCTTACACACTTTGCTACTTAGATCGTGTCCTCCCTGCAGGACATCCTGCACGATAACGGCCCCGTTCTTCGTACTGTCTATGCGGACAGATAAGGGGCCACTTTTCACCGACAGCCGGCTAGTTCGCCCCTGCAAAGAATGCCGGCAATTGCGTTCCCCTCTTTTCTTTTCGTCCGCCCCTTGAATTCGCGGCCTGCAACAACTCCAGCCTTGCGCTGCCTTTCCATTTTCAGATGGCCAAGTATGGAAGGGAAGCGTGTACGCGTTTCTTGGACGTTTAAATTGCGTGCATAAATTTCCAGCTTCTTTTCTGTCCCGTTCGAACGATTCCACGGATTCTGCGTCGAACGGCCGGGGTATAAATATGCCCGGGCGAAATATCGTTGGAACTTCTGTCCGCCACGAATTCAGCGAAACGGGAGAACAATGTACTTACCTGCGACGCTGTCGAGGAAGCTTTGGAAACGAGGTTCCAGCGACGTCCTCGTTAAATCTAAGCAACAATCGTTTCCTCTCCGTCGCCTATTCAATTCTACCCCGTCCGATCTTCAACTCTAACGAGCGCGATCGTTCGCATGGAGGCGATCGTCGTTCTCTGTCGGGGGAACGACGGATTTCATTCACGTTTCCCGTGCAGCGTTCCGTTTTCGTAATGTTCGTTGCGTAACGCTCGCCGAGCTGCGGGTCGGCGGAAAACAGTCGGGGAGTAATCCGACCGGCGGCATTTTATCAAGACCGCGTATACCTGTATACCTGTTCGCTTTGGAAAACGTGTCTCACGGCTAGGCGGCCGGGACGTAGCGTTTACAGTTCTCCCAGAAACGCGGCTCACGAGCGGAGGCGCCGCGCCGCGATATCTGCATAAACGTTTACCTGCGTGGTCGGTGGATTTTATTAAATTAACGGTACACGCAGTCCCGCGTTCCACCGGGCCGCTTAAAAATCCTCCCCTTCCGCTCCACTCGACTCGGTTTCGCTCGTTCCGAGGTTTATGCCGTGTTTTACAGTGAGTCACAGATGTTGTCTGTAACCCCTTTACTGTTAATTCACTGACGGGCCACTCTGGAATATTCGTTTCCGTTACTTTGAACCGTCGTTTTTTTCTTTTGTTTTTTTTACTCTCCTCAAGTCTATTTTTATAATCAATCACTTCCGTGGAACACCGTTGAACGGAGAAACACTTGACGAAATAATGGTAATATCGTTCGTATGAACTTTCGCGGCAGCGTTCCAGTTTTTCGACCAATCTCGATCTTGGATTAGTTACCGTCACAGATCGTTTGGAAATGTTTCCGTGGCTACCATACACGAGATATTAAACGCAAAGGCAACGCTCCGGTATACCTGTTTGCCCCTAGTAATTCAAAGTCGCACACCTTGGGCTAATTAATTCACGATTTAAATACAGTCATACCGGAGGTGGCGTTGCGATTTGAAATTAAAATAGAATCAGCGCGGAACCGTGAAACCCCTATCGACAAGTGTGTGCACAGCTGCGCGAGCTTGATGCATTGGTTCGATTTCTAGTCTTCCGCGACCGACTTCCGGCCCCGTGAAATATGTACGTCACGGCGAGAACGTGTCCGCGGCTGTAATTGGTATTGCATCGGTCCGCAGCTTCCTCCGTGCGACGTCATCGACCATGGTCGTCTCCGTGGCCGATCTGCATAGACGATTATGCGAAAATGTCGACCGATGGGACCGGTAGCACGGGCGGGATAAACGTGTCGTCGACTCTGGTTTTCTCGGTATTAGATGTTAGCTGTAGTGAAAGTAGCAAAAATTTGGTCAACCTCGCGACTCTCCTATTCCGTGTATTACATTTGGGAATTATTCTTGCACAATCGCGACTCGTTTCGCCAATTTTTGTCGTCGCCCTTTATCGTAACTTCTTGCGGACAAATTTCTCTACACCTTCCACCGAGACGTTCCCCACTTGTTCAACGTCTGCAGAGCGTTTTACAAAGGACCTTAAAATTTAACGACGATCCTTACGAGCGTCGCCTCGTGAAGCCATTTGTGCGCCTAAAAATCTTGGGCCTTAAAAGCAGAAACTGGTTTGCCTGTTATCCTGCCCTGACTCGAATTCGTGGAAACCTTCTCCAGTCTATCTAGATTGTCTTCCCCGAATAGTACATTGTCTAGTCTTGGAAAGCCGACGGTTCTCTTTTGTAGGAGGAAAGTGAAACGAAATGCGTTTAAGTCCCCATGCCTTCTTTCGTTCCCGTTCCATCAGCTTCCCGTTCTCGTTCTCCACGGCGCTCTTCGTCCCGCTTCTATTCCGCTGCTGGCATTGTCCTCCTGGCGCGAGGAGTAATGTAATGGGGCCCCGTTCGAACGGGCTACTCCATTGTGTCGGGATTTATTGAACGCGGCCGGGCACAAAGGTTTGTCACTGCAAATTATGATCCGTGCACGTATCCCCCCCTTTGGCCATCGAGAAAGCCCACGACCAATTATCGTCTTTCTATTTTACGATCGCGAAACTCGTGTTACGTTTTCGTATCCGCGGACTCCCGTATCATCGACACTCGGCAATTATGGAACGAACTAGGATGTGCCGCAGTTTGTACGTTCGTTGCAGGAATTACCCGTTCATCGGAATTGAACCGCTTGCTCCGGTAAAAAGACGAATAAAGCACGGTGGATCGTGGCCGGTGTTGTTAGCGGTGCGAACATTTTCGCGCGGTTACGTAAGTGGTTTTAATTGCGGCGATGCAACAGGATCGTAAATCTAGGTACGGCATTCGCGGAGACCTTTAAGTTTTCCACGCGGAGGGACGAATAATTAAATGCGCGCATTTTACGATCCTAGTTGGCCGGGTGAAAGTTTTGTCCTCTGCGCGTGCACGCTGCTCTTATCCATCGCTCGAATCGTAACCAATTGCCTGCGGAATTTGTAAAGATTTAATTGAACGACGCTTGCAAATGTTATCCCGCCGCGCGGACCTTGAAACGCGCGACGACATTTCCGTTTTAAAAGTGTCGCGATTGCAAAGTCTATTACAGATTTATTGAAATTCTCCCAGTGTCGGGAATTCTACATTTTCCCGTTTTTCTTTCTTTCTTTCTTCTTCCCTCTCTCGTACGATAACGGTACGGCGCTGCGTTTATAGAGTACGTATATCGCAAGGCAGAAATTACGAGGTCTTCCGCTTCACCTTCGTTCTGCTTTTGTAAATCAGCCGTATCTGGCGCGGATAAATTACAAGGTGCTTGGAAGGCTAGGCCCACGTGGGCGGAATGCTCGCACGACGGCGAAATTCGAATTTGCGTCCAAGAGACAGAACTCGGAAGCGGCCGGAGAAGGAAATCGGGGTGAAAGGTTATCGAGCCGTTCATGTCCAGCCGTATTAAGCTCAACGACGCGGCGTTCATTCAGAAACCTGCGCGCCTTCTACGGCAAAAGAATCGTACAACAATTTCGAAATAATTCATCCGAACCTCGCAGAAATGTTTCTCGTCTGTCGCTTAAAACAGGCTTGGAAATTCTAGTCGACGATAGCGCAATTGAAACGAAAATCGCGCAGACCCGTCGAAAATTCCAGCGAATTCTAATCCACCGATTAGCACAGCTGCATTCACGAGGGTTCTCGTCCACGATACCGCAAGCAGGAAGCACTCTTCGAGGTCGCGAAAAATCGCCGCGGTAACTGCTGAAATTATTCCAGCCGCTAGAATTCAGCACACTTGACCTCTCCGTACAGGTGTGGCCGGTTAAATAATCGTAAAAGCGACGAATTATCGCGGTGCACCGCCGCCAGAGCGTGAAGATAAAAATCAGCCAGTCGTCGACACGTTGATCATCGCCTCGCCTCGGGGGGAATTCGCCAGGTATTCCAACCGCAGCGTGAACCATAGCGCCGGGCACGCGGTGACCCGCGACACACTTGCCCGTTTCTGGATAACTAGATCCATATCGTTTCAACGCTCGTTTCTAATCCACCTGGAAATTCCAACGGCGATTACTCGCCGCAATGAAACCGCCCGTAAACGAACAATGATCGACGAGCCGCGTTTCGTGATTTGCCTCTTGACCAGGTATTTTACCGAACGAACGGTATATCCTTGTTCGTCGAAATGATCTACGCGATTATGGAGATGCACTTTTTAACCCGATAACTGCCTACGCGCGGGACCTGCATTTATCGAAACTGTATGATATTTACTCGACTTTTATATTCCTTAATTTATTTCCAATTTTTACATTTCTTTCGACGCTATCCTTCCCTTCTTTCTTTTCGTACATTCATTCGCCTTCCCGCGCCCGGTTAAACATCCCAACATTCAAGACGGTCATCTTTGCACGAGCTGTTCAACCTTCGTCCTCCGCGTTCACTCGAATTCCGCAATCGTGTTCAGCAGGTTCTGTCGAGGTCTCAACCGGGGGCCCCCTCCGTTCGATAATCGAGCTCTCGAATGTTCATCATCGACTCGTCGATCGCGACCTTCCCTACGATGATTTATCGCGTCGTTTTAATTGGCCTGGCTCTCGCGGCGCCGGCCCCCGATGCGTTCCGTTTAACAAACGGTTTAATTAGAGAGGCCGGCGATTTTCCCGCCGGAGAGAAAACGTCCCGTCGTCGTCGTCGTCCTCGTCGTCCTCGTCGTCCTCGTCGTCCTCGTAGTACGCGCTAGATGAACACGCCAGATATTTTGTAACCAGTTAGTCACCGCGGCTGCACGCCGCTTTCATCAAGGTCGAGGATTTCTCCTTCGACTCTCGTCGGCCGCTGATAACGTCGAACCAGCTCCTGTCTGCGGCTCCAGATTCCCCTGTTTTTAACCGACCTCGCTGATTTCTCCTTCGGTCCCGGCTTTTCTCTTTTCTCCGACGCGACGCGCCAAGATGGAAAAGACGCGGCTGGACGCGCGCTCGTTTTCTGTTTTCGTCGGCAGATTCGCATGCCAGTCCTCGCCGATAATATCGCAGGAGACCCAATTACACGTACATAGTTGAGGGGCGGGAAAAAATTGTTCGTATTGCGTAATCTAGACCGTAGTGATTCTGGTTGCATTTTGAAATCGAACGCAAGAACTGGAACGCCACATTCTTGCAATCGTTCCGTAACGTGTATGTTAAACGAGAACACCAGTCGTGGTAATAATATTTCCCGCAAGCTGCCGCTCCTTGAACCGAATAAAAAAACCTTTGTTGATATTTATCCCGGCGGGATGCTCGCCAATTAGCCCGACACCGTCTAAACAAGCTCGACCGTCGTTCCTCGCGTTCGTCGCGAGTTCCGCCGGCGACTTTCACTCGACGAGAGCGGCGTGCTTTCTCCGATGCACCTGTCCAGCTTTAATTAAAAGCGGCCGGACAGCATGGGGCCGATTGGCTCGTTGCTTTTCGGATCGATCGCGCGTCGATCGTGACCGCTCGCACCTGTGCCCGCCACCGAGATCGCGATCGATTCCACGTAAACTCTACCTGTAACGGTAACCGTTCCCGTACCGGGGAACAGCTACGATCTTTACCGTAACTATTTTGCATTCCCCAGTGGAAAAGATTCTACGAGGGCGCCGATCAACGGGCTGGATCGATTAACCCTTTCGCCGCACAGGACGTACATACGCGTCCTCGTGTATTCGGCAACGGTTCGCCAAAAATCCTTAGGGAATCAAACCGAGTAATCGAAGTATTTACGCGCGCAACTCTTCGAGATTGACAGAAGCGACGTTTCGCGGTACATCGAGGCCATTTTCATCTCTAAGGGCAAATCACATTTATGTACCAAGTCTAAACCGTCCAAAACGTTTTTTGTGCCACCGAATTCATGGCCACCAGAGCGAAGGTGTTAATCGTAATCTTCTTCCCGCGTTATTGCAAGCACGACCAATAAACAAAATATCCATCTCCTTGTCCGGCGACCCTGGACGTCGTTCAATATCTTCGTCGAAGCTGCCTTCTGCTAAAACTTCCCGATCGGCGACGCCGTCGTGCGACGAGTATACATATACGTCACGCGTTACAGCGCGGCGTATCATGACTGGAAGGAACATGGATCGCGAGGGATACGGTCGACGATAGATAATCAGCCACCAGGAAGTCGGAGTGAAGCTGTAACGACTGATCTCATCGTAGATTATCTCGTCAAGGGTGCCGCGAGGCGCTAGCGGAATGGAGAGGGAGAAAAATAGCCGCGGTAATGATTAATTAATGGATCGTTCCTCCGCCGGTGGAACGGAACGACGCGCAGGTATCGAACAGAGAAAGATGGTGTTGGCGAGGTGTTTCTCGGGACCGATCGATCGACTTCCAACGCGTACGATGACGGTGGGTGTTTCCAGGCACCGATGGGTCGGATAGATCGAGCCGCGCGATACATACGGTAAATTGATATATTCGCGCAACAGGAAAAACGAGCCGGTAGCCTACATTCTTGATAAGACACCGTGACTAAACGTCGGCCTCGGTGCCCGCCAGTCGTTACGGACGGTTAAGTGGTCGAAGATAATCGATAACCAGGAAGTGCCTGGTGAAATTGGAACGCTATGCCGACCATGGTGGACAGTAGATCTGGCCGGCAAGGTCGGTGAAAATGGTGGCGGAATGTTTGCTTCCTGAATCGGTCGAACATTCGCGGAAGTTGCACCTTTCAATTGGCTCGCGGTGAAATAAACCGAGTCTTCTATGAAAATTTGTATCGATGATCCGAGTCGAGCGGTATACTCGACAACGACGCACCGTACCGAATGAAGCTTTGAAAAAATGAGGAAACACAGAAATTGGCGGAGACTCGACTTTCTGCGGCGTTTCAACCTAACTGCATAGCCGTCTCCGTCGTGGTACGTACTTGCTCGTTCTCGCGGAAGGGAGTCTCGGAATTCCAGCGACACGACTATCCTCTGGGATCGCGGGGAAACAGGACGGGCTCGAATCGAGGAATCGCCAGCAGTATCGTTTGGGTCGCGTTACCGTTGAGGTCAGATTGGTCCCTTCAGCAACCTCGCCCATTCTCGGCGGGTACACGGGGGCCTAAGTGATAGCGCCGGGCTATGCATGGGTAGCACGCCACGCTATGGCCACGCCACGCGAGAATCGTGAGGTAAACACGGACGCGAAGTCGAAGAAGATACAAGCTGATCGGCGACCAGGAAGTCGCGCGGGAAGTCAGCGACGCTCGGTGCCGAAGCTACCGTGTCACGAACACCTACCGTCACTCTTTAACCCTTTAACGCGGACCCCGTTTCTGTGTGCGAACATCGCTCAGACGACGGGCATATAAGTCTGCCAATGGTGTTGCTACTTGTGTGTTAGCTGCGGCGTATTTTTAATGAAAGGAAAGGGATCGAGTAGCGAAGTGCTATGCATTCGGTGAGGTATTTATGATAGGGACTTAGCCTGGGTACGTTTGGAGAGTGTTTTGCAAATGGGCAATCTGGACGACAGACGATGGCTGGTGGCCCGATGCTATTCAACTATCGAATGTCCAAGGATCGACTGTTTATTAGGGGTGTTTTGGAAATGAATGAATGAGACTGAACATCCGGTTGACCGACGATGATGGCTGGCAACCGCATTGGGTCTTCCAACTATCTGGTGTCGAGGGATTGTTTATTAGTGTCGAGTAAAGAACACATGTGGCAATCGGCTTGTAGCCGTATTATCAAGGAATAGGGACTCTCTTCCTGGAGGATCTGGCCACGGAGTGGGGAAGGTTCTGCCTTTTGGTAAAAGAACTGTGATTGACCACTCAGTATTTACCCCTGAACTGGCCGGGAAAAAACTATGTACCTCTCTTACACCTTTAATACACAAATTCTTAACATGTGTCCTCGTTTCTGGATGGACCGATGGATCGTTCTGTGGAAAGTAGCGTAGGGGTGTGCACCCAGTTTTACGTTAGAGCGATGAATTTTTTAAACGGTGGGCATTTAATTGCTTATGTCGCATGGAAGATGAACCTCGTAATATAAATAAGCTGTTCACGCTACCGTTGATGTTACTATATTCTAAAAATGTATCGCCACGTTTAATCTGCGATAGAATTAAAGTACCGAGAACGCAGTTGCCCTTTATCGCAGACGCATCCGCACAATTCTCAGCGCGCCGCGATTTTTGTCCGCAGCTCCTTTTCGGCGGAATTTATTCCCCGCCAGCTTACGTTTTAATAGGTTTATTCATGAAATCGCCTGGGTTTACACGTGCATCGAATTCACGCGAGCCATCCCGCTCTAAATCGTGATGGTATCGCGCGACGCTACGTGCATCCTCGCGCTGAACATCAGCGCGCATCAGCGCGTGCTCGCGCGATAATAAATTCGTCCGCGTACATTCTGGAGGCGAGTCATACCTACTTGCGGCCGGTCCCCGCTGGCTGGACCGCTTTCTAACTTCCGTAATCGATGGATCTGCTGAGAGAACGATCGCGCCGCGATAACGACGGGGAGAACGGCTTGGGAACTGGTGTTTTCAACGCGACTGGCGCGGAAAGGTTTCCAGGGACTATTAAATAAGCCCGTGACGCGCCGGTAACTTCGGTGACTCGGAATTTATTTCGTCAAAATTATGCCCGAGGAATCTTTTCTCCGAATGTACCTTGACGTGCGAATTCTTCGATATGAATTTGATTCGTATTTGTTTTACAATCCCGCGACCTGCCCATCAATTAATTAAGTAGGTGGAATTTAGTTGGGACGCAGGGCGGATCATTAAGCAGTAAGATTTGATGCATATCTTGTGCGAATAAAATTGCATTACCTCGGTTTTAGTAGATTGGACTGCGGGTCGGGCGTACAGAGTGTTTAACCGCGTACCGTTTCACAAGAATCTCGTGTCTTCAGCTTTGTCTCACTCGCACAATTTACACGCAGGAACATAACGAGACACACGAATCATACGCAAACGCTCTATTGTCTGCTGTTTTTACGACTCTACTATATTTCTCTTATCTGTGCATCATTGTACACGCTGTGCAGTATCCAGAAAGTCGGGGCGCCGATTCTAATTATACGGAGGCGAAGCCCTTAATTTATAATAATCACCCTTCTCGCGACGTAAATCGTGATCCACGACTCGAACGGCTATAAAAAAAAATGGTATTCTCCATAGAGGGGACGCGTTTCATGAAATTCATAGAAACTCGTGTTCTCGGAAAACTGGGGAAAAAGTCAGGTACAATGCTTGCCTCAACTTTTACGAGTTCCTGCTTGTCATTTCACGAAACCATTGAACCCCGTGAAAATAAGGAATTCTTTCGATAACTGAGATGCGATATTTCAATTGCTATTCGTTCAATTCTATTCTATGCAGTTCCATATAATTGCGCACAAGTGTTCCCTTCGGTTGTCGATATTTTCACGGCCATCGCAGGTACAGAAAGGACTTATGTCGCGTGGAATAGAGTCGACGTTATTTGACGAAGCGTCCAGAGTGATCACTGTCCCCTGATAGTGGCGGCGCGGAATTCCTCGCGTCACCGGTGACAAAGTGGTATGTTCACCTTTTTGCCCACCGTCTTGTCGGGGAAGCATCCCGTCTCGAATGATCGACGCGACGCTCGTGCGCCGATGAAACCAGGAGTCCTTGATCCGTGGGCGATGCAAAACGATTGTCGCTATACCCGGAAGAAGGTGCGGTAGGTCGGCGTTCCGAAACAGCCCTCGTTCTGTCCAAGTTCAGCATTTCTTTCCACGAATCTACTAATCGCTCGAAGCTCGAATATTGTGGCAAACACGTTTGTGGGGGCATTTGTGTGTTTGAACTGTGAAAAGGAACACGTGCCTTCGAAAATATCCCGAGGACGAAAAAAGACCTAAAAGAGCCTAAATAACAGAGCTTTTCTAAATTATTCCAAGACATTTGTTTGCCTGTAGACTTTCACGCGGTAAAAAATGGGAAGGATGGAATCATTAATCTCTAGCGGAGGATCTTGATACGTGGATACACGAGAATTGAATAACACTGTCCTAGAATTTTTATGTACACCTTTTACAGCCGTGAAAAAGAATTTCAGATAAGCGGAATTCCAAAAAGTGAATCACGTTGCCCGTTGTTCGTCGTCGCGTCGCATTGGTACAAGTGTTAAAAGAATAGGCCAAGTCGTTATCTCGGTCGTAACCGTTCGGAGCCTCGGTGAGTTTACTCATCGATGATCGGAACGAACGGAACGGGTTGAACCAGAAACAGCCTGCTGGCTGGTGGGCGGTGTTAACGACCGGCTGTTGAAACCAGGAAGATGTGGTAGGTCAGGAATATGCGGGTCCCTTGATGCACGAAATTACGATGCACGCTCGAGAACAGACCTATTTCCTCCGCGGCCACGATCTATTCTAATTGCCGGTCGCTTTGCTGCTTTTACACGTGTGTAAAACCGGTAACTAGTCTGGTGTATTATTCGACGCTAGAAATACGCAGTCTGGAGCACGCGAGATCAAGACGGTTTAAAATTTCCCAACTTTTCATCCCAGTACGGCACGCCCTTACCTTTCGCTACATTCTTTCGTCGCTCGAATACTTCTGAATCAATTCTTCACAAATTGTCCTCGCTCAGTACATCAATTTCCAAACACACCTCTAATATGTAACAACTTTTAACTTTACTTTTGTTATCCCCATCCTATTTGCACCATACCAATCGTGGTATGTATACAAAATGACGTCGCATGATCGTGTAAAAACAGCCTCCCAAAATTTATCCAAACTACCTCACACATATCCCACAACGTTGTTCGCTGATACGCGTACGATTTCGCCTAAAATTCACCGCACCGCGACCAGCTCCATTGTCCGTTCAAGTATTCCAGCGTCGTACCGCGTACACCCTCGGCACAGTGTCGCGAAATTTTCGCACGTTCCCCACACCGGGTCTATTCAGGCGAGAAGTCCACCGTGGACGAGGTTGCAGCCAGCGTTCCACGAGGAAGAGATTACGGGCCCGTTCCGTGCTTTCTCTCGCGCCGTCTCAATCCCGCGGCATTGTTCGCCCGCTTCTTCTTCCTCTTCCTCCACGCGAGATCTTCCCACGCACGTGCCGTGGCTCTCTCGTACGAGGCCCGGTGAATAATTACCAGATGAAGATACCGCCGCCTCGTGTAGGCTGAGATCTCGCCCTCTCCTTCTATCCACGCTCTGTGCCTTCTGTTCGTTCGATGGAGGAGGAGTTTCCAACGGTACCCAGAGGTGCCTGCATCGACGACGAAGACGACGGCGACGGCGGCGACGTCGCGGGTAATCAACCCACGTGAATCGACCCCTGGTGAACTATAACCGCTTCGAGGGTCTCCCCGTGGAAACCAGTCGGTCGACGCGGACACAGTTACGCGTATCTACCTGGCTGCGTTTCCTTCGGATGCGTTTCATTCAGCACGCCCACGCTTATCGCATCGCGACGTCGCTGGGGAACAGATGGGAGGTGGGGAGAGTGTCGGCGATCGTTGGTAATTAATTGGAGCATGGTGCGAGAAGGGATTACACTGTTCGCTGCGACAGAGTTGGGGAAATTTCTGAAGTCGCGAATAAAAATCACTTGTCGGGAATTTCAGATCGGATGGAAATCAAACTGAAACGCAATTCTTTTTACCCGAAGCAATTGTAATAAAAATAGTTGGTAAAAGCATGGTTTAGGAAGGATATGATGTTTGGAAAAAATGATCGAAGTAACGTCTATCGATGGTCGTTGATCCTCGACGTCTCTCCCGTAGATATCTTTCCGGAAGTTCCGAGCCACGCGGCTTACAGCACGGTAGCCTACGATGCCAACCTGTCACGCAGGTAGGCTATCTGACAGGGTCGATAGAAGTTAGAAATTTCGCTAAGTGTCAGGTGTCGATTTCGTCGACAAGTTGCCTCCTACACGCGGCGGCCAGATATGGAACGTCAGTACGTCCACACGGTAGCGATATTCCGTTGCGACGACACATCGTTTATTAATATCATACGAACGAATACTCTAGCCTCGCTGTTCTGCCTCCATTATTGTTCATCTTCGCGATAGTTGAAAGATACTTCGACCGGTTATTATTATCGGCCGGACAGAAAATTCGCAATGGCCGACTGCTAGCTAACGCCACGGCATCTTCGTTTCTAAGCTTTGTCTCTAATTAACGTCGGCAGCGTGCTAATTGTTCAGCCGCAGTAGCGGGAGAACTTAGAGATTCCTGCGAATTTTTATCGCCCGATGCAACGAGGATTTCCACGAAAACAGCATTGGAAATTCTTCACGTTTCCAGTCTCGTACACTTTTGCGAAACCAAACAATTTAACGCCTTTCCAAGTCCTTTAAGGCGACAAAGTTCTGCTCCGATCGAGCAAGCGATGCTCCGACATTATGACAATCTTTGTCTTCAAGTGCAGAGCGGCGTCTGCATTTAAAAATTATTTGACTCGTATTGTAATGTATTCATTGATCTGTTTTTCAGAGATGGCAGAGAAGATGGTTCGTCCTGTACGACGACGGGGAGCTGACGTATTCTGTGGACGAACACGTGAGTGTCATTGCAAACACCGCTTAAGTAAAACTTCCGTTCAATATATTCGCTGTACACGGTCAATCGAATCAGTTTGGGCCACCTTCGCCCGTGGAACACGATGCGCAGTGGAAATCCACTTTGACAAATCCGTTTACCCTTCTGTGCCGGTACGGTTTCATTTAACGAAAGTGATCATTTCATTGGAGAAACGTTCAAGCCGTTCGAACCCTTCGATGATCCGAGTCTTTCAGTCCTTTTGCAACGTCTGAACATTATTGTCGGGATTAATGTTTTTCGCGTTGCTTTACGACGATTGTAAATGGGTCTTTGCGGCCGATGCACGAATGGCATCGAGATTGCTATCGTGCAGAAGGGAATTCACACTGCGCCGACACCCAACAGTACCTACGACTTATTTCTAAACTCACGATACTCAATTAAGCTTCTTGCACGCGTCGTCGCGAGCGCGTTCTGTTTCACTCGATTCCAATGTCTTTAAACATATCAATTCAAACGAATATACAATATAATTGGTAGCCATGCAAGCGTAATGAATTTTTACAACATAGAATGGACCGTTTTATTGCACAAGCATAGTGGCAGCCGTCTGAAAAGTTATCGCAAATAAAATCCCACGTTCGAGACGCGATTAAGCAACGCTGTCGCGTACCCGTGCAAACGTGCGCGAACGTCGAACGGTTATCACCGTTGAGGAATCGTGAACTGTCAGCCTGGCAGCGTTATGGCAGGCAGTGAATCAAAAGCTGCCCCTTGGAACGGCTCCCTCGGAGTCTGGGAGCTGCGAAAGGTCGAAGTCAATTGTAGTTAGCGGCCGAGAGCCACCATCATCGGCACCATCAATACCATCGACATCTCGGCTAGACCGGCATGGCCAGAGGAATAGTCTCGGATCCCGTGGTTACGCCGCTTCCCTCTGACGTCGATGGCTGTGCTTACGCTGGAAAGCGTCAGAATTGATTTAAACCCAGGCCGATGGCCGCGATAAAGGCTGCACACCGCGTCTTCCGCGGCTTTCTTCGGGAACTCGGCGGTGTTGGGGATAACAGCGAATATCGCGGCTATTGTCCCTTTTCGAGTGAAGTACGACGGAGTCGGTAGAACGGAGGGATGGGTCGATGTTTGAAGGGTTTTTTGGGACGAAGCAGATTTAAAGAATAGCGATAGTTTCTGGGTTTGTAGAGTATTATCTATTTCTGAGGATTTCTGCAAAATTTTGATGCTCGGATTCCTGCAGTTTAAAAATTATACGCGCCTCACTAATTCCTCGGTAATTTTGCAAATATATGTAAGACGCTATCGCCCCGTAGTTGTCACGTTCCTCTAGCGTACGAGCCAACTTTAACCGGGCACTGGTCGCTGGACACGCGAAAAGGGAATTAAAATAACGACGTTCGACGAGGCTGGAAATACGCGTTAAAGGATTCGCGATGAACATCGGTCCATTTGTGCTCGCACGGCATCTCGACAACTCGACCATCCTCGAAGCCAGATTAATGATCTGGTCGCGAGTCTTAAGAGGGCTATCCGTTTCGAGAATAATCTCGGTCGAAAAATGCGAAAAGATAATAAGGTACGCGCGGCGGAGTCGCGTGCACCTCCCTTCGGTGCCGTCTTCTCGAATGCGTTGCAGACGTCCTTGATGCGAAATGAGAAATTGGGCTACCGGGTCGAATTTATTCCGACAAGAGTCCTTGGCGCTTTGTTGGGGCAGAGTAGTAATGAAATTTCTATGATAACAGAATTCTTTAGGTGATTTTAGTATTAATTTTGGCCGGCTCAGTAGCTTGGCAGATTCTTCCTTTAATCGATATTCTATATTCATTTGTCTAACCATCTGTTATTTCGCGCGATTACAATTAATCACCCCTTTCAATCTCCGACGCAGCTATCACCCCTTTCGCAACGCAGGCCCATTTAAACCACGGCAACCTGCGCCAGAGATACGCGAACGAGTTTAATCAAATCTCACACACCGTATCCCCGTTTCCACCCTCGAAATAGAAATCCCCCACCTCCGTTAGAACCTGTTAGCGTGGTCGAAACTTTCCTTCCATGGCACACGATGCCTCGGCGAACGTTCTCGCGGGGCAGAAAAGGATCTGAAAGGCAAACGAAGCGTCCCGCCGCGTGCATTTATCAAGGTTCCACGAACGGGACAGGCGTAATCGTTCGATAGGGTTGGCGTGGGCCCAATAATCGATAGTTAATTGGAAATGGCATTTCTCAAGGGAGCACCGTCGCTACCGCGAGTCCGTCGAATGGCTGCGTATCTACGCGGGATGGCCACCGGTGGCCAATTATGCAAATCCTCCCGCGGGAAACGGAGGGAACCGGCGCGGGGATTAATCGCTCGAATTGGAACGATTAGCGAGCGTTCTTTCAATTATCACTCGGGGGAGGAGGACTTCTAGTGGCCGATTATCGACGAAATTGGATCGCGCGATCCGCCATTAATTACGCGCAGCGGCTTGTCGCGATATAACCGCGTGCGAGGGAGCTTCTTCTTCCTCCTGGTCCACTTCGTCTTCTTCGCCCTCCTCTCCCTCCTCTTCGTCCTCCGCTTATTCTTATTTCACTTTCTTTCGTCGCTGCGGAGAGGAGACTTCGAGGGCTCGCGATCATTCGCCACGATTACTCGCGCACCACGGCCTACGGCTTGATTTACGCGCGCCTAATTAAATGAATTAGCCACTTGACACCGGCATAAATTACGAGCGGATTGGTTCTTCTGCCGTCCATAACAGCATTGTGGCGATTCGAATAGGAAATGGTCGAGCGTAGAGGATGGCTGGCCAGCATTGTTACCGTTCCTGGTAGTTTCTGCAGGATTCTGAAACGAGAGAAGAAGTTGTTCCATTCCCGGGGGATATCAATATCCGGAGGATAATTTGTTGGATTTAAATGTCGCTTGGACCAGCAACGTTCCTATGGAAATTGAATAGAGGTGAAATCGTTGCAGCTACTCATCGAATTATTTCCTGAATAAATTTCAAACAATAATCAGGGCCCAACGGAAAGAACAAAATACTGTTCCACTGAAAACCTCGTCCGTCTAAAATGAGGCACGCCAGCAAATGCCGATTAGAGCGAACCAGGCAACGAAAGCGTGAAATGCTCGCATTACTCACGGGCGACCCGATATTCATTTCTTTCTGAAACAAATCATTGATTTATGAACCGGCGCGCTAGGAGTATAGCCGACGACACGTGCCCCGTAACGAAGCCTATTTCTCTTCGTTCGACGAGAGCACGACTTCCGGCAGCGAAGCGAATCGTCCTCGCGAGAAGTTGGCCAACGGGCTTTACGGTTAACCGCAATTAAACTGTACTCTAATTGGCGGCCGTGCACCGTTACGATATTAACGCGGGCAAAAGGGAATGATCGACAGAGTCGTAGGTGGAACAAAGGCGTCGTTAACGGCCGCGTATCCACCGGTTATTATTCCCGACGCTATTACGTGCACGGTTCATTAACATTTATCGACGACGCAACCGTTCCGCCCCGCCTCGGCCGACGGCTATCGTTTAATTGGGGTCAACTGATTAACTCGCGTTTAGGCGGAGGATGTATGCACGTAATACCATGGGACGCGGGGGAAGAAGGGGGCTCGTTCGCATTGTTTGTCCATGCTGCTATCGATCTCGTCATCTAAAGACGTCGTCGGCGTTCTGCGATGTTACCTCGTTGAGCGACGACACGTTTCCTATTAGCCTCGTAGCCTGACTGACTCGAGCACGTCGACGACACCGTGAAAAAGATCCGCTCGACGATTCGCGGAATATTTTCGTCTAGTTTTATATATTTTTCTCGCTGTTCGACATTTTCTTTTCTTCCGAACGTCGATGATTGGCCTCAACTCCGAATCGTGCCGTCGACCCGGCGGAAATTCTGCGCTCGAAGGTGATCGGATGCAAAGGTGGGCAACGCGAGCTGGCACCGCTGCCAGATAGATACGGGCGCCTCCGATACTCGACTGTTCAACCTGTTCGAAGCGAACTTGTGTGGGACTTCGTGTTCAACGACGGCTTTAAACTAGACCGGACCAGTGGCAAAAGTCTGTGTTTAATGGGCGACAACGTTGCTGCGCTTCTTGTCCGCTGTTCGTCTCTGTTCGATCCTTGGACTCGGCTTCCCCTTCGTGCTCGTCCTTCCAGCGAAGCCGCGCACACGGTCCTCTTGGTGAACAGTTAGCCGGAATACGGAAGCCGGCGTCTACGGTTCAATGGAACGTGACTGTGTTGCATCGAATCGGCTGTCGATTCGACGAAATCGTCGCTGCGACGACGCTACGGTTGAAGACTTTCGGGAAAGGGGAGAAGGATGGATGTTTTGGAAAACTTTTCGAGAGCGTGCAAACAAAGCTTTGGTCTTTTCCAATTTGCGCCGTACAATTCGGCTAATGGAATTTCCACGGGGAATAAGATTTTCCGGAGGCGTTCACGGATTTTTACGGAGAAAGGAAAACTCGTTGGCAACGGCGCGGAGAGCGGAGGACTGCCCAAACGAATCTCGTCGACCGCGGGGGCTGAAAGTCGTTTAAAAAATTCCCGAGGGAGAGGTGTGTAATTATCTGGGACTAATGGACACCATAGGCGGCTCGAGTAACTTTGGTGCACCTGCTTGTGCGTCGTAGACCGAGCAAAAACACCGGCGGATTTATCGTCCACGTTGACTTCTTTTCTACGCGCCATGTCAATTACCATTTTTGTTCTTCATCGAAGCGAATCTTTAAATTGCACCTCGCTAAAAAAAAAATGCATCCTACTCCAGAATGCATTCAATTCGTTCTACAACTATAAATCCCGCGATTCCATCGATTTACGCGGAGCACCAAAAAATTGTAAACCAGAAAAACTAAAAGTCCAAACTGGTCGAGGAAGATCAGCAGCGTTATCCGCCGTTATATATATATCTCCCAATCAAAAACCACGAAACCCACGTTCGCCGGTCGCAGCTCGCCCATTTCTTTCCGCGAACGAATCGCGAACGTCCGAAAGGAATCTTCAGGATTGCAAGAAAAAGGAAGAAGAAAAAGCTAGAGAAAGCAGCAGTATCTTTATCGCTCTTAGTCCTCTGGCCAGACTCTCCTCGAGGACGCGCTTTTGTCGAATTTTCTGCAGACCGGCTGGCAGGACTGGTCGACCTCTGGTCGCTGGTTTTTGTTCTTCCTTTTCCCGCAGACATCCTGCTGTCGTATTGCTCCCGTCCATTTGTGGCTCGATCCGCCGTGGACGAGTAAAGGAACACGAGGGATAAAGGGGATCCTCGGGTGGGACGAGGTGTTAGCCAACCGCAATTATCGGTAATGATAGACCCGCAAGGTCTAGCGGGGACAGTTATTCGCCGCCATATTGATGACCGGTCGCGCATGAACGAATGTACGTGACCCCCACGGGATCATTGAATCATACCAGGATCCCTGCTTTTCCGTTAACTCTCTCGGAACGCAGAATCACGCAGATGCAGCGGATTCCCTCTTCCGTTCGCTCGATCGACCATACACTCGAAGAAATCGAAGAAATCGAAGAATTCGCAGCCAGGAATATCCGTTACGATTTTCTTATCCGTCGAAATCGCGTTCAGCAAGAAAGGAAGAAGCGATAGCCTCTGCACGCGTGACAAAATAAAGCCTGCGCGTTTCTGCGTTTCCATTCCCCTGCTCGCGGAACTCGATACTTTCGCTCCCTTTTTCTCTCATTTTTAGTGCAAAAAATTCCGCAGGCTACGACGGCCCTCACCTCCGCTCTCCCGAAAAGAAATGCCAACCTCGCAACAGCACCCCGCCTTCTTCGTCCGTCCCCTGTTCCTAACACTCTGCCGATAGCTCGCGATTATTCCCCCGGTCGTTGGCAGCGATCGGCCGGGCCGCGAGCCACGGTGATAATAATTATCGTGTTACGATGGATGACTTTCTCATTCGTCTGTTGCGCCGCAGCTCCGCCGTGGTGTGCGTTCACAGAGATATCGGATCGTTTGTCTCGAACTGTCCGCCGCTTCCGTCACTGGCCCGCGCACGGGATCAGCGTGCACAGCCACGTATACGTCGTTACTCGAGCGGATTCCTATCAGTGACATGCAAATCGATCTCCGGCTCGACCTTTGCTACGAAACAGACGTATCTCTGGTAGGCGGTGGTGTATCTACCAGCCACGACGTACATATTTACGTGCAACTATCGTTGCCCACGATCTGTACCCTTCGGTGGAGCCGCTGTTTCACCCTTTCAGGCGAGCCTCGAACGGGAGAAGCTCGTCCAGTGGTTTCCTCGGACTCACCGTGCCGCGGTTTCTCTCGTTTCGTCGTTTCGGTGTATTTCTGTTTTTTGGGGAGGATTCGGGTAGGTAAATTATTATTATTTATTCAATTCTGATGGGAATGAATTCGAATATATTTAGCTCCTACGGTTACTTTTAATACAGACGATTTATTTCGTTCTGCGCCCTACTCTTCTTGTCCTCGCATAGCCTGTCCCGAGGAGAATCTCTAAGCAGCCACCAAAATATCTCACTTTCACTGCTGCTCGGGAAGAAATCGCCGCGGCAAAATAAGAATTCGCAGAACCGTGAAAGCCAAGCCGCGCTTAAAATATTCACCCCAAAGGAACCGTACCCTCCGCGCCCATTCTTCTTTATCTCGCCCTCGAAGCCGCAGGATCGACAGGCACCCAACGCGGTAATCGTCTCGAAACTCGCGAGTCCTATTCTGTCCCGAGGAAAGATCTCTTCTCCTAGGACAATGCGACGTAGCCTCTTTCACCACTCCGTTCGGTTCATCCTCCTTTTGAAAACCGGCCTTCAGCCACGGCGAGACTTTATTTGCCCGGTGGTCCTGCTCTTTTCTGTTCCCCCATTCTGCTCTTCACCTCCTCCTTCTCCTTCTCCTTCTCCTTCTCCTTCTTCCTTTCTGGTCCAGATGCTGCACGAAATCGCTGGAGTGCTCGCATCTGCGAGATCTGGCCCCGTAGTGGCGCCCAAACGAGTTTTAAATTGCACCGGCTGGGCATTTGAATGCGAAAACACGCGACGATGCAAAATGGACCGCCTAAACGCACAAGATCGTCCAGTCCCTCTGTCTAAATCGTCCCCTCTGTCCTTAAGGACCAGGCAGCCTTTTGGTCCGCGCTGCGCGGCGACTTTCCACGTGCACCCAACTGCTTCACGATGTTGCTCGGAGTTTCGTCGGCGAGCAACAGGTTCTTGATTAGAATAGAGGTCCGTCAGTGTCCGCGTCGCGGTGATTTTATGCTGGGTTTAAATTGGAGGAGGTTTACTTTTTATCTCCTGTTGCTCGTGTTTTTGTTGCCGGAGAATTTCATCTTTTCTTCTCATTTTGCATCAGGCTTCGTAATTAGACGCAGCTTCTCCTAGCCGAATTCCCGCCAATTAATTTGATCGATTTTATAAATTCGTTAATGCTGTTTATTTGCTGGTCGAACATTTTGAGATCGAAAGCTACGAAAGGAGTGTTCAAGATCCATGGACCGTATAGCGACTGAATCCATTGCCGATAGACCGTGCTTAACGCAAGGAATACGATATTTCCGTTTCTGGAAGCCAAAGAGAAATCTCCCAGACGACGGCGATAGATGGGAGACAGGGGCAAAACGGATCAGGACTGGCTCGTAAAAAATTCGTCAATGAGGCCACCGCGCGTGGAAGCGGTTCAGCTTTACGCAAGCGTCGTAACTCAGATTAAGCCTACGCGAGTGCTGCGAGCGGCGCATAATTTCCGATCTAAGTCCGCAATACCCTGGATCTACGAGGAGCCGATCCCGTGGCGAAAATTCACGGAATCGTCTGATTTACAACGGGCAAAGTATGCCAGCGAACGGCGACGACTTACGAGTCGTAACACACGTTCAAAACAGTCGTACATCTCCCGCATGATAAATTCGTGCCGATGCTTTTATCCCGCGTCGTTCCCTGCCCCTCGATAGAGCTTGTCGCCGGCCTCGCAGTCCTTGAATCGAATCGAGCTCGAGATTCAGCGGTGTCGCAGATAAGTTGTTAACGCGCGCGTTCTTATTTATGGAATCGGCCGTGAAGCAAATTGTGAAATAGAACGGTAAAGTTTATTGGGCGGATTGCTCGAGAATGGTAACTGCGGAATGAAGTCTTTGCACGTTTTTCCAATCCGAAGGACGTGGGCTAGGGCGATCCTTGGATCAATGTTTCGCGTTGAAACGCCGCGAACGTTTCTCGCTTTCCGAAGAAATGATGCGCCGCAAAGCTGCGAGCTCTTATCTCAACGGGAGGAAGGAAAAAGAAACGAACTTGTCTATTTTAATTTGCCCCGAACGTTCGCGATCAATTTCTTCGTCTCGCAGCGGCGAAAAAATTAAAAGAAAGGAAGACAGAAAACCGCAGGATCATTCGAAGCGTGCACGCAATTTTATCCAACGATCCTTTATCAAAGGATCGGGCCAGCATACACGACCTATACCTACCTGCGCCTCGAGATCCTCTTTCGGCCCGTTTCGAGCCCTCGTCCCCTGTATCGTTCGAACGAACGATTCGACCAATCGGTTCAACCACGCCGGGGGAAAAAATTCAATTTACTGGCTGTCCAGATTGACGAGGATGAGCCGGGGATTTCGCTCGGCGTTTCGTGCAAATTCGCCATTCCGGCCCGGCCCGGAGTTCAGATCGTCCTAGATAAAGGTGGAGCAGTGCACGGGATAATTTCAGGCCGGGCCACGGCTTGCGTGAAACGTGCACGTCAGATACGCCCAGCGCGAAGAATGGCCGGCGAATCGGGCAGGACCCCGAAGAGCAGTCCTCCTTGATTGTATCCGCGCAATCTGAATTTTTTTTCTTCCTCCAACGAAACCGATCCCCTCGGTCTCGCAACGAAGATTCACCCGTACCTTGACCCGCGCCCGATGTTTCGCGGATTCCACGAATTCTACGCTCGTACTGTCGTATAATATCCAATTAACAAAGTGCATGTCAGGAAAGCGTACTCGATCGCTCGCAGTTTCACGTTCGGCTTGATAGACAGCTCAAAACGGAAACTATAATCGCTGGCCAACCTTCCCCATCCCTTGGCCCGTCTCCCACGCGATCCACCCCATAGCGAAACACATCGCTCCGATTTCACGTTCGGTGACCCCGTGAAGAGAGGAAAAGCGGGCGTTTAACGTGTCCGCGGGCGGTCGATGAACAATCCCCTCGCCGCAGATTGCTCATCCCCGCGCGTGAATGCGGTTTGAAAAGGCTGAGGGGAGATGTTTCCGAGGGGGCAGGTGACAGCCGGGTTTTCCATGGAGTCGCGTGAAAATAACCTGTCCCCTTGCTCCCTTACCCGAACCTCCTTTGACCCACGGAACTCAAAAGAGCCCGCGTGTACCCCGTCCCCGAAGCGGCTCGGCAAATTAGCAGCCCTTTTGTGCTGCCACTCGTTCGTTGGCAGCCGCTGAATTCGGGGTTTAAATCGCGCCGGTTCGTGCTCGTGCGTGTGCACCTCAATCGAGGTCCGCCGTTTGTTCTTCCGAGAAGATGTCCAGGCCGAGAAAGGACGGGAGGAGCGAACGCATTGAAGATCCACGTGGTAAACGATATCTCTGTCGGGACGTTTTACTGTTACGCTTCCTCGAAGTGTCCCCCCGGGTAGGGTCGTAATTGTCTCGGCGAATAAACATTGCAAATACTTGGTGGGCGAGAGATCGACCATTTTTCGGCACAAGATTTCATTTCGCCGTGGTTGCGTGGATTGTTCCACGCAACCACGGCGCAGCTTCTGTTCCAGTTGTGCTCCAATAGATTTGTCCTCGCTTAATTCGCCCGTTCGAAATAGCTAAACGAGCAAATCACTCGGGGAACCGTCTCGTCCCGTTTCGTTCGCGGCGTTCGCCCGTGGAATCGAGCACCACGAGCCACCGCGAAATTACCGAGCTGCAAATTAAAGCGTCGAGTTCATCGAATCGGCTTCGTTAACTCGGACCATTGTCCCAGAAGTTAACGGGCCGGAGTCAATCGGCGTAGCAGTTGCCCTCGAAATGCCAGCGGGGAACGACAGGTTCCAGCGTTTGCACGAGGTCGTTACTAGGTAGCCGTTTGAATTAGACGTAGAAGGGACGACCGGAGCACGGTGGCGTTGTAGGTCCCTCTAATTGCATCTAATTAGATTAGAGGACTATGTTGTTGTCCGGTGTTGATCAGGGTAGCGACAGGTCGGGCTGGCCTGGATCCCTGCCTCGAATTAGATTACCATTGGCTGTTTTAATCGACACGGCGTAGAAAACACACGCAGACACACGTGCACATACGCAAACTCGCATGGAGAGGCCAAGGGAACGGCGTTAATTGAAAGCTCGAGAGATAGAACTGTGCATGGGGGGACATTGTACAGTGCTGTGGATTTTTTTGTTTGTTTAAATGGGTGGGAATGGGAATGGTCTGCTTGCAACGGGCGGTCACGTTTTAGTAATTTTTCGGTGTCGGCGATGGAGACGATTGGCTGCTTCATTTTAGAGAAGCCGAAGCATTTTCTGATTGCCTGATTTTTTGTTAGCGGAGATCGAGAATGTTTGGGCGCGTGGAGTAATGCGAAGTAAGAACATCGGACAAGTATAGAAATAAATGTAATAGATTATTATGTAGACGAATTGGAATGTCCTCTATCTTCGTAACGAGGAGGTTGCTCGTCTACTCGGCAATTTTCCGGTTTTCCCTGCTTTTTCATTTTGCTATGACAGAAGGAGAAAAATGAAGTACTAATTCCAAAAGGTTATAGTGTAACTTGTTTTGTCCCGGTGTTTAAGCCTTCAGAGAGATTGATGCTTGCACGTAGGGTCGTACATCTTAATGTTTCCAGTGGATGCTGGGCCGAGTGATTAATTGTACGAGGAAGGTAACGGTACGGGGTTCGTTGCATTTTGACGGGAATCCTCTGTGGGAAGTGTTATTTTTCTAAGTGGAGCCATCAGCCTTCCCATTTTTCACAATCTTCCAAGCAACTTTTCACCTGTGCCCGAATACAAAAATAATAAAACATAAGGTCTCGGACATTCAGCATTCGTTATAAACTCTTTTGTATCATTTGTACAATTTATTCGTACACGCTCCCCTCCCCCACTCCAGCAATCGTGTTTTACAAATGCATCTACAATTTTACACACCTCATGCTCCCCTGTTAATTAAAACAAAATACAGAAACAAGATACGTATCTATTCGTTGCCCCGGCATTCCAATAATATCTCCGCTCACCCTCGTAACTCACCCCGGTCTTCGCCACAATATTTACCAGAATTTGTCATATCAAGTGCCAAGGGTGGGAACTAAAAAATCGTCAGATTTATCGCGTCGTGATTCACGCGTACAACCTGAACCCCCTCGGTTCCCTACCTTCTCTCGGTCCCTTGACAAGGGGAGACGGCAAAAGTTCTTGTTTCGTCCTTGCTTATTTTTCCCCCTCTTTTTTTTTGGCTGTTCCACGGTCTCGTGCATCGAATAGCCACGCCGCGGCGTTCCTTGCAATCGCGGTGCAACGAGCCTCGCGCCATGTTTCACCGTTGCTTCGCGAGCAACTCGGTTATCTGTCGGACTTCATTAAGAGGGTCATATAGCATTCGCGAGCAGAAGAAGGTCGTCGGGCGGAGCGGAGCAGAGCAGAGCAGCTCAGAGCTTCCCTGATTGTGCACGTCCGACCGTGCGCCGGCAGATACGTATGATCGTGCTTTTCGACCCTTTGCACCCGTTCGTTCCGCCAGCTGCTACGCGGATTTATCGCGTGTTCCGGCCTGTTCCTCTTTCGCTATTAGCTCGGGGGGGCTGCGGTGCTTTTAGCGGCTGGAACGTTAGTTTAGGGAGCAGCGGAGAAGAAACTCGAGCCGCGGGGCGCCGCGAAATGGAACGGCAAAGTAGTTCGAGGTTTCAGGGACTGCGAGGGGTAGATTTGCAGTGTTAATGGAAGCTATCTGTATATTTTGTTGGATCGCATGTTAAACTTATTTTGTCGCTGAGCAGTGCTACCTTCGCGTTGAGAAGAACAAGGTAGCAGGGCCTTGTTTTATTTTCATTTCAGCTCTGCACGCTTCAATGATGAATTTCGGAAAATTAAACAGTCGATGACTTTTTGCAAAAACAAGCGGCTCGTCGGGGGCCGGTAAGTAACAATCGCTATAACGCATGGCGTCCCGTGGAATTATGGCTAATTATTAATGGAAAGGAAATTTTCCACGTTTCCTTCAACCACGACGATACGTCTGTCGGCTCGGGGCCCGCCTATGCTAGGGGACAATAATTCTTCCTTGTTAATTACTCGCGAACTAACGTAAATCGTGCGTTCGCCCGGAGCGATCGTTGAAAGCGGACGAAGGCGGCTCGTGTAAATTGTACATTAACGAGGAAGCCGCGGCGGCGGTGGTTAAATCGGTGGCTGGAAATCAATATTTTATCGTACCGCCCGGCATCCTATCGCGGCGACGTCGTCGGTTTCTGGGTGGTCAGAATTCTTCGGCGAGGGAAAAATTCTGCCGGTCGCGTTCACAGGCCCTCCTGGACAACGGCTGGGACGACGAGGACGAGCACGAGGACGGGGTTGAAGTATTTACGGTCTCGTCGAGACAATGCTCACGCACCGCGCGGATCTGCTTGCGTACGTGGCCCTCCACCTTTCGATTCCTTCGATACCTTGTCGAGCCGTACCGACACGCGGACAGAAAAATGCCCACTGTGCGTGTCTTCCGGTTGCCGTTTAAGGCAAATATCGTGGACGGGCTCACCTTTGCCAGAGTTGCGGCGCCCTCGGGGAATGGAATATCGAATAATTCGTTACCTGGTCATAGGTGTCCGTGGAAACTCTCTTGGCGAAGGATATTTGTTTTCAATTATTATTTCGTCTGTCTCGTTAGCCAAGGTACGAGAACGATGGAAAGGTACCGGGGTAAAATAGATATAAAATGCAAACGACGATTAGATGGATCAGAAATTGCAATATATGAATCGAGCAAAGAAAATGCAGGAATTCTATTAAATGAAGTAGAGGCGACAGCGATGAAGCAAAGGGTTACGCGGGTACTTACGAACGAAGAGGAAATTTACCTGAAATCAGGGCGTGGTTGCAAAAGTTATGCCCGATAAGTGAAATTGTTCTATCGGCCGTCGAATGTTTAATAGAGGAGGGGAAGGCGAATGCACATAGGTGGATAGAATCGCGTGAACTCCTCGTCGTTTCATTTCCACGCAGTCACGTAAGTACGTGAAAACGATGGCTGGCAAAGTCAGAGGATGAATCAAGGGGACCATTATCCAACGTAGCAAGCGTTCAAGCGAGCAAGCCCCATTACCATTTATCCTGGCAGCCGTGTGCCGGAATCGGAATTCGTACTTTTGCGGAGAACGGACCGAGCGAATTTATAATAACAAGCAGCCCCTTTGTTCCGCGGATCGTAATCGGTATCCTGGATTGCAAAGGATGCAGCTCGGGCCCGGGGAGAAAGTTTCGATTACGATACGAGTGTAATAAACTTCGATCATCGATTCTTGTGAAAGAGAATTATAAAAGCTGTACAGTTCCTCGTAATTTTAGGAAACTCGAGAGGCGCTTCTGTAGGAATTTAATCGAATTCCTACCAAATTCTTTTTGCCTGTTACTTCTATAATGTGATAAAGAAAACAAAGTTGGATGCATGGCTCGAATTTCCAAATATCATCCACTGCTTTAAAAATATTATGATCTTCTTCACAATTTAAGTGTCCTAGATACCGGAGCTGTGGAATTTTAAATAAATATAAGATTTAGACAAATCGGGAGCTCCACTACACAGACTCGACCTATCTAGACCTCGAAGCATCCGGAGCACCAGCGAAATGAAAGAAGAATAAGAAGACACCTAATCGCGTTGGTAGAGGTACGAAGCAGCGTGAACGAGGAAACAGCTCCCAGACAATTAACGATGAGATCCACCAACGACGCTTCTTACCACGTTCCTTGTGGTAGCAGGATCGACGGCGCGATTCGGATAATCGCCAGCGTTCCTCGTTCGTTCGAGCGAATATTGCCCACGGACACGCCATCGAGAAAAAGGGGCCGACGAGAAAGGCCAGACACAGGATTTATCGCGTCCACAGTATTCTGAATGTACACCGACACGTATTCTCGTAAAATTGTTGCTAGTTTTCGTTGGATGGATGGGTGTTTTTTTTCTTCTTTTAATAATTACGTAGCGACAGATCATGCGTCACAGACGCTAATGAGAAACGGGTTTAATGACTCGGAGCTTGGTTAATATTAACGATGATGGGATTCTTTCAGATTTGACTTTTCTTTTGCTTCGGTGGATGGGAACGCGGAGATTTGTCATTTCTGGCGTTTATTTAATTTTTCTTAAAGGCAAGTGGATTAGATTGTACTTACAATTTCTTGGGTGTATCGCTTCGTTTTTTGTTTTGTTTGCGAATTAATCGGTAAATTATTATACATCGCGTTAAATGGTTTGATAACTCGGGGCACGAGTTTGATTAAATCGATTGCTACGTATTGATAAATTTAGGGAAGACTGATTCGATGGAGGAGATCGTTATAGATATATCTTTTGTGCCCGGCCATAAATATCAAATTCGAGGACAGAAGTAATTTAACGAATTATGTATTATGTACCTGAATTCCCTCCAAGCACACCTCCATCGAGAGGCATCGTTATAATTTTCTAGATTGATGGGCTAGATGGACGAGCAAGATAGATGGAGCACAGTGAAAGTGAGCCTAGGAAACTGGCACTCTCTAACTGGTAAATAGATCTACTCACACTCGAGCCCAACTATACTGGACTTAGATTGCCCCCAGCTCGTAACATCCTAGCTCTATTAGCTCTGCGCCGTGGTATCTCTAGATTAAATTAACCTTACAGCATACATACTAGATTAGATACCGGCCTCCACGCATATTTCGTCAAATTAAATTATAATTACCAATACAATCTCTATCGATCCCAGATCGGGCTGCAATTAATAATAAACGATGAATCCCCCTGCGAGTTAAATTAGATCTGCGTTAAAGATTCCATTAAAACAAGCAGCATCGTATAATCATTTCTGAAACACCGTATTAACGGGGAAAGCTGGTCGATTGTGAAAATCTTCTCGAAGTGAAAATTAAATCGCACCCCTGCGAATCTCCGATTAAATCCCGCGTAATAATTCTATGCTTGCCATTTTAATTTCAACGAAACCGCAACGATTTTATCTCGCCGATTACGTCCTCCAATTGTTCCACAAAATCGCGTCGCCCTATCGATCGACACAAACTCTACGTCGCGAGGCGTTTCCCTCCACTTGTCCCTACGTTTCCACGAGGTGGAGAGCCGGATACCTGTTGAGATGGTCCGTCGTCATCATCCGTCAGAGCGGTACACGCTCGTTGGCTTGCGGTGGAAACAAGAAACGCCGGTCTTGTTCCTGGTAATCGGGCGCATATAGTTGGAAAGAGCTTCGGGTTATAGTTATATTGCCTCGCGTACACTCTGCCCGCAAGAAACCACCGGAGTTGTTCTGCTCCTCCCTTCGATCCCTTCGATCCCTTCGATCCATTCGAGTTACTTATTACCGGACGAAAAGGGAAGATCGATACGAATTAGCATCGGCAGAAGTCCGGCCGGACTTGGGAGCAGATTGCTTTTGCAACTCGCGATGGATGGATCCGATAGATCTGTTTCTGGTGGATCTAGATTACGGTTGATCTAGGGGTACGCACCAGGGCAGAACTGGATTGCGTTAAGCGCGGGGTGTGTTTTTTTCTTTCTTCCTTCTTTTTGCGATACGTAGTTGAAGTTAGATTGAGTTACAGCGGGCATAGAAGCGTACAGATCGTAGATTAAAAATGTATTACACCTGGGACGAGGTTGAATTGTACCTGTGCCGTTATTATTGTGGGCCTTATTTGGGTTAGATTAAATCGAGATTATATTAGGTCCAGGTCGAGGTGATTTACACGCGGGGTTATCTCGAGTCAAGTTGGTTGCACGCTAATGATTATTCTTAATTAAATCGTAAGATCCACGTTAAGATTATTCTAAATTAAATTAGGACTAGGTCAAGGGGATTATTCTGGTTAGATTAAATAGTTAAATCAAGCTCTGCCTTTATTTTCATGTGCATTACACCTAGCACTCGAGATGCCGCGGTAAATTCAAGATGTAGAACTTAATGTGAAAGAAATTCTAGAAGGTGACTTACCACAGCGCGGCACAAAAAATAAAAAGAATTACAGCACCCTGTCGTCGAGAAATACTCGCGATTTCGAGGAGAAAATTGTTCGAGTTTGCATAATACATTATCTCTTACGCTCTATCCGTGGCAAACAGCCGCGGTACATACTCTAAACAAATATTATTACAAAGCCCGTTTAACCAAGGCCAAATTACTCAATGCAAACTTACTCCAAGCTTCCTTGGGCGGACTCGTGCAAAACGCTGCCTCAGATCGTAGGTTTAGCGTGCGATTCGCGTGCTAGCATTAATCGACGGCGATTCTTTAATGGCCATTTAACGACGCTTTAACGCGGCGTGGTTCCAACCGCAACGCGTTATGGCGAAAAAAGGGGTATTCATTGCCGTCCCGATTCTCCGTTCTCTAAATCTCCGCTGATAGCAAGTGCCTCGGAACGGTTTGAATGGTATTTTATAGCGATGCACGGGGAATCGAGTGTGACTCCGTTGGCATGCCGTCGAGGGTTGGCAAAAGGTAAAAGTATCATGGATCTTGTTTGTTAACTATAAAAAGAAGTGCGAGGTCCTTGATGCATGGAGGTCAGGCGGGTAGTTAACCGTAGATTGCCTTCATAGAATTGCGATAGAGTCATCAGTGAGCGCTAACGGGCTAAAAAGCCATCGCGTGGTACGCTAATGTCTCCTTCATGAAGCTATCAGTCAGCCCTGAGTTAAGTAGTTCATTTGAGTGGGTATAGATTAGCTAATAGCGATCGCGAGGTTATATACTTTCGAGGTTCCTTTTGTCAACCTGATCCATTGAGGGATCGCGATCGCGTTCGCGTCTTGGACAAAAATTTATTTTCCTCTGGCCACCTGGAATTTTTCTTTCTCGTCGCAAATCGGACGCCACTCGTTGCATAAAATTAGGAAGTAAATTATTCCTCTTCTCTGACGGGCTTGTGCACAGAGGCGGGAAAGTTGTTCCTCGAAAACTATGAAGTTTGAAAGTATAATAAACACCGGTTCTCCTTACAGAGATCGTCGCTTCGATCGGAACGAAATGAATTGGACTGAAAAATCGAGAATACAAAGGAACACCGTCGCACAAACTCTGCATAACAAATTCCAAATGGCGCCGCGTACTCTCGTCGTCCCCTTTCGTTTGTTCACGATGCACGATGCGATGTGTCCTAATTGGTGCGCCAGTCGTGTCGCGATATTTCACTGCTCGCCGTATCATATCTCGTTTGCCACGCATCTTGCACAGAAAATCGGTCGCGTCGTCTATTAAGGTACCCGAGCAAAGCGATGCAGCCTCCCCTTCGCGTGTCTGTCAGCCCTTCGATCGATCATCGCTGACTTATATCCCCCCGGTCGAACGCAATAGAAAACGGGTGACCGCGTGTAATACACTTTTGATTGTATTTAGATGCGATTTTAAACGCGAGCCCCGACGGCGCGTACATCAATTTCCAAGCGGGACTCGTTAATTCGACGCTCCAGCTACCGGTTGTTGGTTTTCTTCGATTTTTCATGGGTTTGTTATGCCGCATGGCTACCGAGCCGTGCTCGCGGTATCGGGAACAGGTGTTTTCTGTGGCTGAACCAGGGTGGTTCTGATGAATGATGGCTTCAGTGGCCTACGAGCTCGGCCGCTAAATGTCGGGCTCGTTTTTCATTGCATGCTTATGGTGTTTTCTTTCCGCTATGGTTTGGACGAGGCGGATAACTTGTGCGATTGAAAATTTTATAGAGAGTTGCACAGGTGAATTCGATCGGCCGTGTATCATCGTGATAGAAATAAATAATTATGACGCTCGGTGGCATCGGTGTGCAGCCCCGCGCGCACCTGATTCACCATTGAAATGATTTAATTTGATCTCCGCAACTCGGGCGAGCGATTCGAAGAAGTCGGCGAGAAGAAGTGCGCAGCGGAGCGCAAAGCAGCTCAACAAAGTAGCATCTCTTGACAGGCAAAGTAAAGAGGACGCTCTCTCCTTGAAACGAGAGGGATAGGGCTCGTTGGCTTGGAAAATTCGTCGGCGGCTAAGCACGGAGGAATGCCGACCGCGATTTATTGCCGCAGCCTTGTCACGGCAAGCTGCGCGTCGGTTCTGCTCGATGTTGCGTTTCGATAATTCCGAGGGATGCAAATCAGTCAGCCGCAAGGGATGAAAGAACGACACGTGAATTATAGTTGCGACCGATTGGACGGGCTGAATTAATGCTGGAATATTAACAAAACGGCGCACTGAGCGACCAAATTCTCCTTACAATATTTCCAGCAAGCAGATTTTAAGTAATTCAATAAGTTAGTCGAAGTTGGTATTACAGAAGCTCGAATGAAAAATTATCTTGCGGCGCAGAGCCGTGCAATTTTATCAATGCAAAAGGTACCTGTTTAAAAACACTGCGATAGCTTCCTGAACTTATCCTAATGAAAAATGTACCGTCTATGCTACAATAGAACTGCAATCATAATAGTTCCCGTTCTGCGATGTAAGATCATACTTTTCCAAACATCCAAGTACGTATCACTCGTGCATCTCCACTGATATACGAAACATTCGAATCGTTTCCATTCTTTTCCACGGAGCGTACAAACCCCAAGTACACAGCTCACTCCGGCAAAACCACGTCACTCAACTCCACCCATTCAACAACAATCACCCACGGTGGAATCACTCCCCGTCTCGTTTCACGAATCGTTGGTCGTCCAACAAAGCCCCATCGAGCTTCGCCTTTCCCATTTCCCCTTTTCCTCGCCCCCATATCCTCATCCCTTGCCTCGTCCCCACGATTCTAGCCGGGTGGACGGGTCGAAGGGGACGGGCAAGGGTAACTACGTCTCAATAGACCGTGCACATCTCGGCAGAGCGAGCAGCGAGACTCCTAATATGGGATTGCACGCAACAACCACCGTGGAAGCCATGGTGCGACCATCGCGAACGAGAAGAAGGGCGGGCGAGGCGGCGGGAGGGCAAAGAGCGTACTGTAAATTATTATTGCCGCTAGTTTCTTGCCCAGAGCCGGTGCTAGAGTCTCTACCGACTGCCACGCAGTTCGCGCTACTTATCCTGCAGCCTATCCGTCCCGCGAGTCCTATTCCGCCGAGCTGCCCTTCTTCTGGTTTCTTCGAGCGCCTCGGCTTCCCTTCTCCGTCGTCTTCCTTCGGTGCCTCTGGCCTGGGCAGTATTTGTATTTGTATTAATATTATGGGAAATTGCGCGTCGGTCCTAACCTTAGGCTTGCGGCAGAATTTCACAGTGATACAGTCGTCTGCGAACTTTGTAGTTTTCTATCGAAATATTTCCACGGTTGACTTTGAGAGTTCAGGGGAAATTTCCGTCTTGGCTTGTTTTACTCAGGCTCGATTTGAGAGCTTGAACTCGAAGCGTTGCTCGACCTCTCGGCCTGGACGTTCTTCCAGGAAGGAAGAGCGGGTTCGATCGCGAGGCGGTTCACCCGCGGCGCAAAAAGTCCGGTGGAAAGCGCGGCGATTTCCACGCGGCGTAACGCGCCTCTGGGATGATCGCCTTTCTGGCGAAACTGTCCAGGCATAGCAGGAAGTCCGTGCCTCCTCCGAGAAAGGCGGACCGTGGAATTCTGTTTTCTTGCGCATCTCTGGGAACGCCTGGGCACCCTGGCTCCTCTCGTTCTCTTCGTGCTGGCCGCGTCGATGATGTCAAGGCCCCCGGTGCCGAGCATTGTTTTACAATGGAAGCGGTTGAAGGGATGGAAGGGAGATGTTTTTGTCAGGGTGCAGGCGGATGATCGAGGTCGAGATTCTTTCGAGAGAGCGTATCGAAAAGGATAGATAGCCGGGGTTAACGACGGGACGCGGTTTCAACACCTTTGAAACTATGATCGATATCTTTGGGTCTGGCGCGAGCCTCGACAGGTGTCAGCGTTCGATTTTCTTATATGAAAGGGTCTCGGGTAAATTGGGGAAATTCAGGGAAGCAAAGGTAGAGGGTTCGGCCTTTAAAATGAGCCGAGAAAGATTGATCTGCGATTTTGTTTCTGCATCTCATCGCTGGTCTTTCAAAGTGCGATGAAAGGGCCAACAAAAATCGCAGAACATTTCTGGTAAGGGAATGGCATAGCGAAGGTATTTTTTCACCGAATTTCTGAAAGGTAGATCGCTGTGCGATCTTTTTTCACCAAGTTACGACAGCATTGGTCGATGCTATTAATGAAATAGAAATACTTGTGGCGAATCAAAATTTCATTTATTAATTGATGCTGTACATCGTCCGAATGTTTCTTCCTGTAATTTTACCCAATTATTCGTTTCACCTGTTCCCTCTGTACCAATATTGCGCAACGTCTGGCGAATTCCTCCGTGAATTTCCTCTCATTAAGCCCGGCGCATGCATAGATCGCGCGTGTCGATCGTGTGGTTCATCGATGATTCACCTGGCCTCGCGAGAGGAGAGCACCTGCACGGAGGACTCTTTCCCCGCGGGTCGTGACACGGCCCCCTATTTTCACCGTTACGCAATCGGAGATAGTCGAAGGCGGTGGAATCCTCCTCTGGCCTCTTCCTGACTTTCGGCCAAATGTCGTGCGAATCGCTGTTGCTCGTTTTCATCTTTGCACACGCGTTGCGTCACCGGTGCATCCACCAGTTACGTGCCCGACGAGAGAATCCGACGCTGCGTGGAAAGTAAATTGGCTTTTGTTCCACGGTTTTTTTTTCTTTCTATTCGCCAGCAACGATTCGATCGTAGCCGAGATCGAAGCGCAACATTATGCCCGTGTGGCTCCAGGCGACTGTGGGATTACGTTAGAGGATTGTTTGCAGGAATGGGGCCAATCGGGTATGTCTTTGATCGTCGTGAGATCTGTTGTGCGAAAGGTGTGTTGGAGGTAATTAGACAGATGGGTCTGGCTGTGTGTATGATTTTAAACACCGGATTATTGAGTTGCTAATATGTCCATGCATTGTAGCAGATGCCTGGTAAGGATGATCGTATCTTATTTAATTGCATCTATTTACTTTGGTAAGAAGGGAGATAAATAACGACAACCGATAAGGAGAGTATTAAACGATTCACATTTTTTGTACAATCGTGTGACACAACAGGCTACCAAATAAGTGACTTCCCTTTGAGAAAAAATGCGAATCATTTATCTAGCATTTAATTTTCTACTGTTCCAAATGTCTTCGCGTTATTTGCTAATTACAGTGCTATTATGCTTGTGCAGTAGGGTCGACGATAAGTGTTTGAACCTCCTTCTGCTATCTTATTCAACTGCATCGGCAGCCTCGTCGCGGCAATCGTTGATTGATCGACGTCTGAATAGCAGGCATCAATTAAAACGATATTCGCGAAAATCCTTGCGGGCTGTCTTCCCTCTCGCTGGCGAACCGATCGTTCGATCCTCAACTCCTGGGCGATCTTACAATAAACAACGCAGCTACGATTGTGTCCCATCCTCGACACGTAATTATACAGGCCGGCCTCACGGTTGTGCAAGTCCTGGGCGAGGCCTCTGCATAGAATATTCAAGTCTCTTAAGTTTCTTCTACTAGACAATATTCGTTATGCTAAGCGCAATCGTTGTCACGCCTTCTTTCGTCTTTCTCTTTATCTGCTTCGTGTTCTGTCGACCGCTTCTTTTCTTTCGGTCGCAAAATTTGTACGTCCGTTTTCTTTCGACTTAAATTGCACCGGAAAAATTCTGTTATACAAAAATTCGGAATTCCGGAGCACAAAATGACAAGCACAATTATTCGAAGAGGGGTACGACGCCGGTAAATTACCCGTTCGAAACTCTCCAGAGATTCCTACAGAGTTCCTTGGATTTTTCTGATACCGGTGCCCGCAGCCCTTTCCTCGGGAAATTTCGCGATGACTATAATCCGCGTGCTCCAAATGCTCCAAAGGCAGCATAAGTACGTAAGCCACTGGCACAGTAGTTGGAACGAAATTGGTATCCCGCTAGTCGATCAGCCGTAAACTCGATGAACTGGACAAATCGCGTATCGTCGATCGGAATATTCGTATCGACTCGAGGACATCAAAATCGATCCGCGCGAGTCAACCGGGATCGCAATTAACGAACGGCAGGTGTAGCAGGACAATATTTTCTTATCGTCACTGCCAATCGAATCGATGAGATCATTCGGATCACCTCGAAACTCTCAACGACGAAACCAAAGATCCCTGTTTCGATAGTTCCTTAAATACACAATCTTTCGTCGAATAACGCAGGTACTTATGTACAAGACAAGGTAAAGGAGAAAAAGGAAAAAGAACGAAGGGAGACTTTCGATGTCTCGTCATTTACATTTCCAGCGTACAATTATCGATAACAGCGAATGGTACGACGATGGCTTTCGACAAAGTCCCGTAATAACAGTAATTATTTCCATGATCGAGTCACTTTCTCGTGTCCCTTCCAGCCGGGGCTGTTGGTGATCGCTGCGGGGAAATCAATCGGGACGATTTTTCATCGATCGTACCGATTTATAGTGCCCGTGGTAAATCGGCAGCAAGGAGTCCAAGTTCACCTTAAAAACAGAGTTTAACCTGCGCCTTCTCTTATAACGTCCCTATGATTTCCATCTATTTTTTCAGCGAAATTTTTTTTACCGAAAATAAAGATCGCGTGCGTTTAACGGGAATACCTGTAAGTGAATAAACTTTTCCCCTCGATCGACAACATCCCCGTGGGACCGAAGATGAAATTGTGTTCTCAAAATTGATAAATCAGTTGGCGCATAATATAGCCTACCTTTATATCCATATCAAGAGATGCATTCATTATTCGTGATAGACGTCAAGTAAAACAGAGGATTATTCCGATTTATTATAGAATGTTAATTCGTTTCGCTGATCGAATAATATTTTCGCGAGGTGCTCAGGAGTACACGTGAAATGAGTGAGAAACTCGGCAACAATCAAAATAGCTGCACGAGCCATGGCTTTATCGATTCCTCGTCTGTCTCGAACATTTTCATTTATCACGCGGCAGACAAGCGATGCCACGAATCCGCGGACGCTCTCGCAATTAGAAAGTACGCGCGAGTACGCGTAATCGTCGCCGTAAGATAATATCGTGGAGATTTCGCAAGCTCGTGTACGCGTACGTGTATGTTTCTATCTCTTCTCTGGCTGAAAGAAAGGAAATAGAGAGGAGCTGGGGGGCTAGTGACGAAATTACAATGAGCCCTGTGGCACAGCGACGATTAATCGATAAATCGGACCACCTTCTCGTTACCTGTTATTAAACGTACGTGGACGTTGGTAGGTGAATACGAGCCATTTCGCGCGTAACCCTGTAATTGAATTGTTCGCTGCACGTTCGCTGCTCTGTAGAAATAGACAGCGAAGTGGCGGAAAACAAATTGCACGATCACGGTTTCGAGGCTGGTTGAGATTATAATGCAAAATGGATAATTATATTGCATATCGAAATATCGGTACGGTGTCGTATTGTGGTATTCTAGTGTAATGGACACAGAGAAAATTTAACTCCCAACTTCGGTTTTTTCAAGAGGTTTTATTATCACTTAGACTTAGACTAGGACGACAGACATTTTCGCATGATGTGAGCTACAGAGTCAGGGAACCTTGGGTTTTTAGAGGGTGCTGGAAAGGATGTAGTAGGGGTGGCGAGGACGAATTCCAGAGGACTGCGGATGGGTAGGGATTGTAGGCAGTATGACTAGGTGTTTTGGAAGCGGTGATGTGATAAGGTTCCATGACGAGTATTCGTGATGACGGAACTTAAAAATATTTGTATGTATGAATCCTTAGGTGACTAGTAGATAGTAAGAGTAATACAGAAATATATAAATTATTGTATATCGTAAGACTAATACAGATATTTGGAGGCGAATACATTACACTAGCATTGATATAATTAGTTATCAGTATTTCGTTCGGTGCCGCTCTTTATGCCCTCAAATGTATCAATTGCTTCCATTCAACCTTCCGATCCACGGTCGTCGATCAGAACGTCATAAATCGATTTCTCCACTCGGCCGCCTCAAATCGCTTGCCCACGACCAAATATTAAATCGTCGAACCGGTATATCGTTCGCCGGACAAATAGCCCGACTTATCAGCGACCGGGGCTCGTTGCGATCGCGAGGTACGTGATCATGTGCAGCATAAATCGCAGCCGGCTGCGTCAATAGGAATTGCAGCCGCGTTTCTTGGCACGCATTATTCGGTGCACGTAATCGGTTGTCGTTAAATCGGGTTGTACTTCGTCTACGCTCTACGCGAGGAAAGCACCGGGCGGCCAATAGGAAATCCATTACGCTCTCGAAGTACGAGTGAAAGTGTCCTGGGTTACGTCGAGAGCGGGACGCCGAAAAACTTGCGCGTAAAAACTCGTTCGTGTTAAACGTCCACGTGAATAATCGGTCCCGGACGCGATTGCGTAACGGGACCTGCGTTACGAAAAGTGACGAGGTGGAACAGGTACTTCTCGAGCGAAGCCCTCGACATTTTCTATCGGACAAGTTGTGAAATTGCTAAGGGACAGGCGTCTGCTTTATTAGTATGTCGCAGTGGTTGTAGAACTGTAGGTGAAAGGTCCCCTACGTTGTGCAATAGTGTGTTTGCTTTGCTATTCTCTTCTTTTTCCCCGCACCGAATGTATAATACAATATTTGCTCGTGTCGTTGCCGTTGGAACTATCACTGCGGGCCTTCACGATCGACCGATACATCCATCACGAGATAAGGCAAGGTTATTAAGTTTTTCTATGGCCGCCCGCTGCCGCCCGCTGCCGGCCACTTTGATACGGACCATAATTCGAGAATTATTTGTCCATGAAATAATTTCTGCGCGCGGATGACTCTTTCTTGGGGGTATAAAAATTCGAAATTATTATTTACAGCTCCTCCCCCTTACAGTGTATGATATGTAACGAAAAATTCAGCGCGGTCTCTCGGCTAATACGTCCACTGGATCTCCCGTAGAGGCATACTAAATATCGGCAATACCTTATCGAAAGAACGATAACTGTCGATCTATCCGTTTTAAACCCGTTATCCCCGGCTCCGTTTCATTTAAGCGTCACTAGCGGAACAGCCTCGTAGTCTCGGATTAATTTTAATTTCCTGCCCGTGGGAGGGGAGGAAACAGTAATGGAGCAGTGCCGATAATTAAACGGGCATCAATGGACCACGATAATTCCGGATCCATTGGTCGTAAAACTCCCTTCCTGCGATAACCCGGCCCCGTGTATCGGATCTATTAATTACGATCGCCAGTCTACAACACAGTTACAAATCACGAATAATCGTATCTTCATGCCGGCGACCGATCCCCTATATCCGCGATATTATCGAACGATCGTTTTATTGCTTCTGCTGCTACGTTTCTGAAACCTGGTATACACGCGCGATACAGTGTCGCAATTTATTAATTATTCTTATTACTCGAAACGAATGAATTCTTCAAAGAAATGACAAGAAATTATGGCCAGGTGCATTTGTGAATCGATACTACGGCAGAATCCTGTTCCGTGCCCTTTGGACTTCGATTAGAAGGATCGTGATCGAATCACGATTCTTACCTTGCGTCCCCTTTGGATATTAATTGCGCGTTGGACGAACGGAAGAAAGTCGAATATCTATACCGGACGGCTGTGGTTCACGGAGGGTTGTTAGTATACAATGCTCGAGTTGCGTACACACGAGAACCGTCGAGGAAATGGCAACGCCCTCGATCATAATATTGGTTTGCCGAGAAGTCCCCTTGGGATATTTCAATTGCGGGTTCGGTGTCGTACGTAGTACGTAGTACGTAGTGCTTCGTGTTATTAGCGACTTGTGAGTAATGAATTATGATGCTGCGGAATTTAACGTGGAATGTTAATTTCGTTTTCGATGTTCACCGGTTAATCAGGCGATCGTGTGCCAATAGTTTCTACTTCATTAATACTTTATCAAACGAAAATACTGTTTCTCTCGCCGAACTTCATCGACCTTTCAATAATTCACGCCAGTGCTCGGAGACCAGAGTCAGGAACACCCAAACCGACTCTAGCATTCATGGAATACCCGACGAGGTCAACGTCGTATCGCCGTCCCCGAGACAATTCCAAGCAGTTCACCGTTGCCCCGTGATTTTTCTAATCATCGAGATAAAGGGGACGGGGGAAGAAAGCAGGGGACAAGAGGCGTCGCTTTCTCCGCGGCTAGACCGACGCTAATCCCACGCGTCGCTTTATTATCCCTCATTATCGGGGCACAAATTATAATCCGCAAATAGCGTTTGGCGTTTATGGTGGCAGCACCCATGAAAACTAACCGGTACTCTTTATTCCCCGGCGTATATCGTCGAAGCCCTCGCCGGGTCGAACAATACGTACGTCCCACGCCGCGGCACCTCGTGCCACGCCACGCCGACTCCTTCGGCCCTCCGCCGGCGAGCAGAGCTGAGGTATCGCGAGTGTAACACGTGTACGATGGAAACGGCCCCGTGAAACGCTCGCGGAATCTAATTTATTGGCGCAACGAGCGTACGCGAGGGTCGAACTCCCGTAGACAATCGACGAGAAATTAAACTGACCGCCCTGGTATTCGTGGGCGTAATTGCTGTGACGTGAGCCGGCGTTCGCGACGAGGAACCGAGAAACGCGTGCGATTTTCAGTTTCCTCGAGATTGGACACGGACGACACGCACGAGCGATGGGATTGTTCGATGGATCGGATAGTCGGAACTTGCAGGGTGTTTGGGAGTTGCGTAATTGTAATGGAACATTGGAATGCTCGAGTGCTGGGTTATCGAGCCGAGGAAGCTTGGTATAGAGATATTAGGATGCTGGATGGACAGAGTATCTAGGTAATTGGATTATTCGAATATAGTAAATGACGCGTTGATTATTTCGCGTAATGTTTTGGTATTGAAATAACAGAAGTTCCACTCGCCAACAATAATTGCATTCACAATTCTAACCGTGCCAAGGTTTTCCAGCCGTGCCTGTACAAGGACCGTGTGTAAAACGGGTTTATATTTAGGAGGGAATCCGTGGATGGGGATATGGACGAAAACCGTTGCGGTGGTAAGCGCAGAAGCTGTGCCACATCCTCTTTTGTCGTTCCCCCCCACACACGGTGCGTCTCGAGTTTCGGGACGAACGCAGCCAGCGTTGTTCGGGGATTCTGTGGTTTCCGCGACGCGGAAATCGATACAACGCGCGCAAAAGGAAGAAGGCCCTGCGATGCTTCGTCGTGCACGCCAATCGGGAAGCATTAGATACCTGGCGATTGGGTTTCTCCGGGAACAGGCAGGAAAATCAGCCGCGCCAGACAGAATTCGTTGAAACTACCCTCCCAATTCTATTTCATAACTTTCGCTTAAAGAAAAGGAGTTTTTTCTGTCAGCGAGCATAAACCTCTTCCATACGCTCGCAGAACTTCGATCGAACCAATAATTACTATCATCTTATGTTATGCCCATTTCCAATAAGCTCGCAATTTCTGCGTCGCCTGTAATCGTAACTTAATCGTTTCCCGTATGTATCAGGTGCCGAATAGAACGGAATAAAAAAAGTCTCCGTCGATATCGTACGGCAACAAAGCTCCGATTAAACGAGCATACCTAAACCACTCGCGATACCTACGTCCGACGCGAGTGTCTAAAAGTCTGTCGTTTAAACGACCACGGTATATCATACGGCGGGAAGAGGAGACAATCGTCGGGCGAATCTCGATAAGTCCTGAATGAAACGACGACGTTCGCGGCCCACGAGCCAGACCTGTCGTTCTCGCGGCTTTCTGCGCGTGCCATTGTACAGAGTCGGAAAGGAAAACAGCATCGCTCGTACACGCGTCCGTCCCGTCGGTTTCCTATGGGACCGACGACGCATTCGGAGAGACCAGGCGTACCTTGTGTGTCCCACAGTCGGCGTGGGTCGGCTATTGTTCGCCAGTCGACGGGCCCCGTTTCCCAGAGGAACGCGCGCGACTGCGAAATCTGATTTGCGAAATGCGATTTGCACGCGGTTACCAATGCCACCGATAATCGCACGGCGAACGTCTGCTTTCTCCTTTTCCACCGTCGGCTTGTACGCGCGTCGATCGAAACGTTTCCCGTTGGAATCCCCGCGGACGATACTTTTGTGAAATTGAAACGATATTGCAGTGTGTACCTACGTTGCTTTTGCCACGCGTGGCTGTGCTTGAACTGTTTGTGGCGTTTCTTTTAACACCGTTTGGGATTTGTACGGCGAGGCATCGGTTCGGGCGTAGATTCATTTCCACAGAGTCACCGAATGTTTCCCAATTCACGAGTTCTCTAGTCGACGATCCGATTATTGCGCAAGGAAAAACGGGCCCTTCGAATCGATCCTTACGCAATCCTGATTCGGAGTAAACGCATACCGGCGCACGGCCGTAATTAGCGACAGGCCGAGCGCAATTAACGTCGTTATAATTAAACAAGCCTCGACGCTGCTGGGTGGAAAAAGTTTCTCTTCTGATATGGAATTCGTTGCCCAAACGCAATGCTACTTCGATTCATTTTTCGTTACTTTTCCACCCGATTCCTTGCTTTGAATAACAGAATTGTACACGGTGCCAGTGACAGATATATACAAGTTCACGTAACTTCCACACGCTCGCAGAGGAACAGATATTTCGCAGCTTTAGAAGACATTGAAATAAACAAGGGAAAAAAATTATCTTATTAACCCTGTGCCAATGAAAAGGCGAGCACGTTTCGAGGGTAACCCATACAGCGTGGCCCATTAATATTAATTACACTCCGATCCGAGGAGACGAGGCTGGCTGGAACGGAGAAAGGTATAATAGGAGCATGTTCCCCGTTTGTGTATTGCGTACGATATTTACATTGTAACGGGTGTCCAATCGAGTGTCGACGACCCCGATATCGTCGGTTATTTATTCCGTATATACATTCCACCTCGTCGAACCGCTAACGCGATACACACTTCTAATTAGTAGAACGGCCCGCCGGCGTTTTATTGCGCGGAGTTATTGCCGTCATTATTTCCCTGCCTATGAAACGCTTTTTGCCCGCGATCCGTCGTGCCCCGTGCAAGCGTTTTCGACGCGTTATCGGGGGCCCCGCACTTGCCACGAACGTGCATACCTGTTAAAGCTGGCGTAACGGGTTTCGGATTTTATTTTCGTGTACGAAAGGCGGACGGAAGTGTGTCCCCTTATGCAATTGATATTTAACGTTACGCTCGTTGAAATTTCGAACGGATCGGAGAGCACGTAACGCGATCGTGCCCGCCGGGCGAAACAGTTAATCGGAATCGACGTACGATTGGAAAAAGAAAAATCAATTTGCCGTTCCACGCAGGAGAATAGTCTCTGTATATAGGATGGGCGAAGGGGGGAAAAAATGAGATAGAAACGGGGAAAAGGGAAGGACAGGGAACGGTTTGAATTAGATTGAACGGTGTAAGCCACGGCTCTGAAACGGAATGTTCCGGAATCCAATGAATTGTAACGAGCGGATCGTAAATTGGTTGTTGGAGAGCGTAAAGAAAAAAAATGAGCAGATTTGTTGGCGGTCGGAGGAAGTTCCCTCCCCGCCCAGGTGAGTGCAACGATCTCGAGTCAGTTCAGAAATGGCATTTCAGCGGCCGCTACACGTACACCTGCCCGCAACGTACGCCACGGCAAATACACATGTATCTGTGTGTGTGTGTAGCACAGGTATCTAGTGTGTCGCGAACCGCTGCGGCCGCTCGTTAAGATACACCTGATTATCGAACATTACCGTGCCCGGGTGGTAGTAATCGCGGCGCTTGCATGTAATGGAAATTGTTCGGGACGAGCGAATAGGGATACGATTTGCCCCGACGTTTACAGCTTGTATCCTCAAACTTTTGACATTTTACCGCGACCTTCTACTGTTACTTTTACCCGCGGCGAGTCCGCCGATCTCTAATAGGATACCTCTTTCATAAGCGTAATTAAAATCCAACGCCCTCGACAATTAGTGACAACAACAGTAATGGTAATAGCTTATTGCCGCCTGTCGCGATATTAATTTTTACAAACAAGAGGAGATAAATAGAGGATGCAATAGTGACCGGTAATTCCGTCTTCTTCATTCGTCGAGCGTTATCAAGAATGCCGTGGTGAATTTTCGAAATGGACATTTCTCTCCAGGTTGTTCAATTTGTAAGGAATTTTAGGCTTGTCGCGGCGGTCGATTTACCTCGCGGGGTTAATTGGTGGAATTACTCCGCTTATCTTTACGGTCTCGTTTCCATCGGCGAGGTGTATACGCTCGGCCATTCGGAATGAGTAGAAACGGTCGCCAGGTAAATTTATATTAATGCATTCGTCGGGAGGCTCGGGCGTAAAGAAGCTAGCGTACTCGCTGTAATTGAGCATCGCGCTGGCAAGGGTTAACGATCTCTTCGCGCCAGCATGCGATAGAAATGGCTTAAACGGTGCAACGGGCACTGGAGGTGTTCGCGTGTCAAAGATTGCTGCGCGTAGTGCAACCGACTGTATTCGTGGAATCGTCTTGTCCTAAAACTCCACGAAGCAGTTTGCCAGCTACTTTGATAAAAACGAAACATTCGAGGCACCAATATTTCCAGCACGATCTCTGAACGAACCCTGAAATTTTCAACGAGCTCTGATCTCTGCGTCGAAGAATGTAGACATTGCATTCCGTGCCTCTTGGACTTCGATATTCGGCGTGTGAAATGTAGAATTGGGACAAAATTGGATTATGACTGTCGAGGACAACTTGAATCTCGGTTTACAATTTTCCAAGGATCATCGAACTCGCAAACTTCGTTTATTTAATGAAGTCGTCGTCATTCAGCAAATAATTCGCCAGCAAGCTTCGCGCCGTTCGTTCCTTAGCAAATGGTGTTTCCCACCTGAAATTCCGATAATCTGCCTCAATTATGTGACAGAGCGGTCGCGTACCGCTGTTTTTCCCGCAATTAGCCGGTCTTTAACAGCAAAGTGCGTAATTTCCGCTTAATTGCCGCGAACGCTTTTTAACTTAATTCCAACGACATTACACATATATCTGTATCCTTCTTTGCTGCTCGAAGACATTTCCACGAGTCGAAAATCGTCGAGATCTTGCTGATTAGCATGGCGCTTCAAATATGAAACGCTTCGTCGTTCCACTTCGTCTTTATTTCTCGCATGAAAAACCAGTCGACGAAAGCAAAACGATCTTCAGGAATGAGAAAGTGCGTTCCTCGGTGCCCGGTACGATACTGACCCTGATAAACTCGCGATGCTACTTGAAGCTTAATCAGAACGTCCATTATTCGCGACGCTTCTTTTGTTTCGCCGTGGTTTTCCAAAATAAAAGCAAAGAAAAACAAACAAAAATAGAGGAAGAAGGAATCAGCGAACAGTAACAGATACCATAGATATACTTTGTGGCTACTTTTATTCTACTTTATTTTTCCCGGCGATACGAGGCATCGATCGTTTTCTCACGGGATAGTTACAAATGAAAGGAGCGAAAGTACACCCAATTTCTCAATCATTTCCTGTACCATTTGAATTTCTGGACTTAGAACGTCTCTCCAGCCTCCCACTTTTTCGTTTCTGATACAGTTTTGTGGTTCGATCGCAGATATCCCTTTGGGGTATGAAACGTTTACCATGGGTCTCGCTCGGAACCGTGGAAACGACACGTGACCAGCCAATCTCGTGATTTCCTCGTCGCTGTAGGTCTTGCTCAAGAACGACGACACCTGTTTTATAGTTCCCGGTATATCCTGGAACACAATGATTTTTTTTAAACCCCGTTTGATATACGCTTGTCTTGGAACGCGGTGTCTGTGCATCGACTTATACTACTTCCCCCTCCGTGCTCACTCAGGAAAGGTGATTCTGTCGACCAGAGCTCGGCCTTCGGCATCTTCAAAACTCATATCATTCGCCACCAGTCACGACCATTCCATCGTCGAAGCGGCATCTAAAAGTTTCCCGCGAAATAAATTATGCGTTCCGCACAGCGCAATTAGAAATCGTCTTCCACCTGACCCGGGCATACAACAGACGCGGACGTCCTCCTCTCGGGACTCGAAGCTCTCCCTTCAATTTCCCCGCGAATTTGCCGTAAGAAAATGGCATTAGAACGCGGTTCGGTCCCACACGGAGGGAACCACTAGGCGGTTTCAGGGAACATTCGAATCAGTCCCTCGTTTATCCACGGCTCCAGCGGCCTGAGCTCCGTTGCCTGGCGATTTCCTGGCGTGTCCCGCGAACAGCGTCGTTACGGCAAAGTAAACGATCGCGAGAACGACGAATAACGGTGCGCAGCGTGAAACTGAACTGTGTAATAGCGTTCGAAACAGACGGCGAATATGGTTACACTGGCGAAAGATTATTGCCGGCTATCTTGCCGGTAACAATGTAATGACGAAATTGCCGCGGCCGTCAAACCCTTTACGACCGGCTGCGGCCAAGTTCCCGCGGTAATCGCTCGGGTGTATTAATTATGCTCAATGGTAATTGCGACGGGCGTTTCGATTTTAGAGTCGCTCCACGTTCCACTTCGCTCGATCCCACAACTAATTCGTTGCACGCGAGATTGGCAATTTTAAACAGCTCGTTCGCTTTTCTTCTAGTGGAAATTTTCGTCCGCTTGTCGTACGCATTTTTTTGCATTATTTTTCGAAGCACCTGCCTTTATTCTACTTATTCAAATGTGCGTAAAAATATCGTTTCTCGCCCCAACTACTCAACGGTATATAATTGTCAGGCATCGTAATATCTCCTATATCTCCATTGAACAAAAAAATGTCAATTCAAAATCGAGCGTTGCGTGCACTTGGACGACGCCCAGCCATGGGCCAGCAACCAGGAAACGTAGCAGACGTGCGTGTGCATCGGGTATCCTGCACAACGTATTCGTGCAGCCGTGGTGCAACAACGAAGCTGCCTCTGCACGCCGCGTGACATCTCGCGTTCCGTTGGCCGGCATATGAACACGCATACCTGGATCACGCGGACGAGATCCTCGCCGTTCGTGGATGGATCGTCGTGCCATGCAATACCCGGGTAGGGTCTGCGGGCATTATTGGCATTCCCCGATTACAATTGCGACCGGTGGACCAGACTTGGCGGAAAGTGGATGTTGGATGGATCGATCGCGAATTTGAGGAAGAAGGAATGTAAGACAGATTCGCTTTCGCGACAAACAGAATACTCTTCTTTGCAGAATTGTGCACAATTAAGTATAAAAGACAGTGGTTGCATTTAATTCGTCGAACGTTACGCAACTGAAGTTCAAGAAACGATCGCGATCCGTACGTCAATTCGTACAAGTAACCAGGACACGCGGCGGAGAATTGTACGTACCTTATCGGCGTTCGGGGTTATCAGGGGTGCACTGGAACGTCCAACACAATTATCCAGTACCGTACGCGGACGGTATAGTCCGCGGGACGATGCTGGCCATTCAATTTCAAGCGACTAATCGTTTCAAAGTCCGTTCGAGCGATCGATCCGTCAGACCGCAGCCACCCAGTGGAAGCTCTGGCTCCGTTGTTGGCCGTGTAATGCATGCTCCTCATTCTCCTCGCAAGACCCGAAGATTATCATTAAGACGTTCCACGGGCGGCTGCCGCTGGTCTCGCCAGCAACAGAGGATACAAGATAGATGACGTCCAGGCGAGGGTTGAACCACGACGAAGAAGTACGAGGGCAACGTGCACCTCGCCCTATTCCTGACCGGTAAACAGCTAATGATTAAATGAAATTCATTTAACCCAGGAAAGAACGACGCGTCACGGGTGGAGGGTCGATGGTGGGAAATGAAAGGGATTTTCAATCCTTTCTGCGTTAATTGGGAGGGTGGTTTGGAAGCTGATCTTCGACTTTATAATTGGACGCTATTTATCGGAGGGACGAATATTTGATTTTGCGCGATTCGATTTATATATCAATGGAAAGAGAAAGTGTGAAAAGTCCTCAAGATTTATTAAATCGTTCGATCAAGATTTGGCGACTTTCGACGGCTATGAAGACGGTGGAAAAGAAATTGAACTGATTCTGCGCGCAAAGCAGAAACGACGGGAAGGGCGCAATGAGTTCGATAGATCGGGGGATAATCTTTTTCTCGTACAATTCCTGCTTGCGAAATGTTGCACGTGAACGTAGGAAAACAAGCACGCAACACTCTTTGAAGCGGGGCCTACGAACAGAAGCGGAACGAGCCCGCGGCAGAAAGATGATCCACGCGCTCGCACGCGCTCGCACGCGCGTGCGTCTCGGTACGCGACTATAATTGCGAGCAGGTGGCACCATTAATCTTGCGGCCGCCGTAACCCATTTTCCCGGCTCTCTGCCGGCCGGCCACCGCTGTCGCGGATAATGAAATAACGAAGCAGGCGTCCGGCTCGCGTTGGACTTGGAGTCAAACGAACCCCACCCGATGGGCACCGTGAACGAAATCAATTTTCACGGATCTCAATGATTTATACTCGGACCACGCTGAATAGGCGTGAGTCCTCTGAACGGGGCGAATCTGTGGCTGGTGCTTGTCGAGGCGTGTCAACATTCGTGGCTCGCGTTTAATTTACGCTCCTCCGGGGATCAGTGAAATATGGCAGAGTGTATCCCCGTGGATTGCAGTGATTGCCTTAGGATGGTCCGACTGAGCAAATTGAAATATTTGAATGCTCGAGAATTTTTCAGCTAACCGAAAGAGTGACGGATCGCAATCATTATTTCGAAGAATGTTTTGTCTCAGTAGAGCATATGAAAATGGAAGCTCGATTCCGTGTACTGTAATATTGCCCGATCATCTTTATTCTCGGTAATTCCATTTGTTCTACGGCACACCTCTGCGTCATCGAATGAAAAAGGTGCGGGATACCTGTCCCAGATTTTCAATCACTTATTCCTACACCGGGTTACAGGTGTGCGTTAGTTACGTGAACGGCGACGCAAGAACCGCGGCCAGTCCCGAAGATGAATGTTTACTTTTCATCTTGGAGTTGCAGGTCGTTTTGTGTTCCAGTAAGTAATTGGTTACTTTTAAGGGAAGCGTGCGAGACGAGCACGTTGGGCTTTAATATACAGTTGAACACGACCCATAAATTACCCGTCGACTACGAAAAATCCGCGCGCAGTCTTCCTGGACCTCCAGGTGAATTCCCACGTAACGAGTATCATAACGTGTCCGCAAAATAGTTTTTCATCCCCGACCCATACATCATAGAATCACTTTGTATTCTACAGTACTCCATACATGGTGCCAGCGTTCCTGTATTATAATATCAAGCTCGTGGAAGTCTTCCAACGTTTCTAAACTTGGCTCCCACAGTAATATTGCAATACAATTTAGAACGTATTGCAGACTTGCTAGCTGCATAATTCAACACCTGTTAAATTCGAGTCCAAAACACTGGTAACACTGTCCTGGACCCAATTTATCTTACCAGACACTTCGTTAATCCCCCTCAAACTCAACTTAAACAACCCCTCTGTATTCTCACCCTAAATGCATAATAAACCACCCCTAAAATCCTCGCGTACAATTAATTCGTAGGCCAATCGCTGTAAACGCAATTCCTACCTGCCTTTCCAACAACATATCGTTGTTGAATTGAACGATCCGATGTGTTCGATGTTTCGAAACCTCTGGATCCTCGCAGTCTCGCTTTTCCGTCCATCGATCTCCACAGGCGGATCAATAACTCGCGAACGGTATATTCCTTTCGCCTGCGACCTTCGCCATTCCACGATCGAATCGAATCTCTCGGGGGACCTTCGATCTCCGCCACTATCGATCCCTCGATCCCGTTGCTCGTCGCCATCCGCGCGAATAGAAGGCACAACACTCTCGTCCCGTGGAATGCATCGCGACGCACGCGTGCGTGGATGATCTCAAAGGTTAACGATGTTCCACGGTTCCACGGGGGATCTGGCTGGTCGGTATGAAAGGCGAGGGAACAGTCGATCGATCGATCGATCGTTCGTGAATTCTGGAAAAAGGCCGAGGATCAAGGACGTGGATCGTTCGTCGTGTACCAACGAGTACACTCTCCCTCTCTCCCTCGTGGAACATCGTTTTCTACGTTTGCGCAACGAACTCGACATTTTCCCTCTCGCGAGCGGGCTTTTACCTATTCTGCCGATGATCCTGATCTTATGTAACGTTTTGTTGATCGCGAGGAATGCGTCGGCGGTGTCAATGGGTAAGTGGTGTTTCACAGGATTGCGCATGCAGCGGGTAGAAGCCGCGGAATTTTCTTTGCCGAGGTCTCACGTTGTGCTGAGTATCGTTTTCGGGCTCAATCGAGTGGAGGCATTTTTTCTTTTAAATTATCCGTGCGATTTGTTAGATCAACATTGCTCCGTTGAAAGGAGCAACGCGGACGAAAGACGATTTTAGAAATGAACGGTTGGAACAAAAAAGAAAAGAGCACTTTGCCGCTTTTCTTGCGAAGAAGCAAATATGTTCCTGTTCAATAGTCCTCGGCACTTTCAGTAAATTTGAATAAATGTTTTTTTCTCTTTTGAAGCAAGTCGAGTTGAGGATATTCAATTCGCTCGATCCTTGTTCTAGACGTATTATCGCTCAGAGGCTATCTCGATCGAAGGGTAGACGAAAACGAAATTGGAAACGGCGAACGTCGAAGGTAGCTGTAATTGCCGTTCGCTTCGGATCATCCGGTACTTCGACACGGTGCTTCCGTCTGCACACGTTCCATCAGTCGTGCGATTCTTTATTCAGCTCGTGGTGGCACTATTATTGCCAGCAATGTTTATTAACCGAGGTACACGCGCCGGTCGGCACGCGCATTAATCTTGCAGCGGCCGGCCCGCGAGATAAGCAAACGCTCGCGTCACTTCGACCGACTGTCTGCATATTATTTACGTCATCGATAAATCTTCTTAACGTAACATTAACGCGCCGCTCGTGATAGAATCGTCGGCCACGATTAATCGACCTCCGCGAATCGAATCCGCGCCTGGCCGCGGCTTTGTTGGAAAAGAAAATCTACGATGGGCGAAGAAATCTGGAGAAGAATTTTAAAGAATGTTGCCACGCAAGAGCAATTATAATAATAACGAGCACACTATTCCATACGAGTACCGCGCGGTCCCAAATAAATTATCCACGATGCAGGAAAAGTATCCTAATATTCCAAAAGCAATCTTCCGTCGCTTCATTCACAAACCACACCACTCGATCTTTCCCCCAATTCTTACACCGCCTAAGCCACCTCACTCCCATTAATCTCCCGTGGGGTTAACATCGACCACCCGTTATTCACCACGCTGTTAATGAAAACAGCCACGGGTACGGCACGATAGCGGCCGCAATTTGTAACCGGGGCGAAGTCAATTAATAAGGGCATCGAGCCATTAATTTCGTTGCGGCCGCGACGATAGATAACGGAGCAGCCTTAATAATGGCGTCTAAGACGCGGAGATTTATTAAACACGAAATTTTCACGCCACGCGTGTCCACGATCATCAATGGTTTCCCGGGAGGTCGCGTGGGATGGCTTGATGATCGTCGTGGAATTAAATCATCGGTTTATCTCGACGAGAGACCTATTGATCGAACAAACCTGAGCGACGCTCAGGTGTTCCTGAATAGGTGCAAAACGCGGATTCGCGGATCGCCGTGGACGCGGGGTCGTCAAGCACGCGTTCGTCGTTAACCTTTTCGATTTAACCTTTCGCAAGTCGCCTCGCAACGGGGCTTTGGCATTCTTTTTCAACGCGCCGGACGGGCAAGGTGGTTCTAGCGTGTCCTGATTGGTTCATTTAGATTGTTATAGAATTGTTGCCTCGCCAAAAATGATAGAGAAATATTTTTTAGATCAGTATTATATTTAAATCGTTTCTGCCAAAGGACCGCGCATTCATTCGTTAATCAGCAGATCGCACAATAATATGTTCCTAATGCAATTATTAACTAACGGAAGGAATTGACGTGTCGTGAGTATTCGAGAGGTGCGATAAATATTGCCGCCAGTGCAAAAGAGGTAACGCAAACTGTTCTCCAGCTATGCTTCCATGGTGTAGCGCCGTTTTTATCAAGCACGCGTTCATTATCAGAATTACGGCTGCATAATGGTATGGAGGGGCGATCTCATTTCGAGGCGGCTGGTCTCGTTAGTAAGAGACTGTTAGAAATTCCAGCGAAGGTGCGCGGTGTGTGGAATCGTCTTGCGTCGAGGCACGGTTACGAGGCTCGACCCGCTTGCATTCCGTCACGTTACAGGGGAGGAGTCGTTCGCGCCGCGAGGAAATCCCTGGTATTCTAATCAGTTTCTAACACCTATACCCCGCTGAACGTCCGACAAAGACGATTCGAAGAAGCTGGCCGATCGCCAGTTCACCTCCTCGCCGTAATGATCATTCGGTGAATATTAAAAAGGATTAGAACGTATGGACTTTTCATGGCTCGAATAACGATGGGTCGTAACCTGAAATACTTACGAAAGCAACGGCGATTCCGTTTTATGTTTACGTTTTATTGTTGCCCCGGTAATAGGCTGGTATGGTCGATGTAAAATATTGGACAGGTTGGTTCAATATTTCCCTTTGTTTCCGATTGTCGACAGCCCGAGTCGATTGTCAATGAATCGACGTGAAATGAAACTGGTGGGTGGAATTAATTTTGGTTAATTGGAAGTCAGACGAAACGGAGCTCAGATCTGTTAATCTTCCGGACTTTGCTCGTGCGGAATAAATAATCAAAATTTGTGGGACTCTACAACGTTGTCCCTCTCTCTATCTCTCTATGAAAGGGTTAAGCTAACTGTCGGTTACTTTAGAAGTCAAAGTAGAAGTAGGAGCAACGGTGGCTGTTGGAATAATTATAATTACGCTCTAATACAGTCCGGGTCTACTGCAGAAGCTCGGCTGCTTGCACGTATAACCGTGTGACTTAGGATTACCCATAGGAGCACACGTGTAATTTAGATCAAGTATAAGTTCTCGAGGCAGCGCGTAATTTAGATCTCGGTGCCAGATACGCGCAGAACGCAAGAGGACCGGCTCACAGCCCTATCCAATCACAATTTAGACGATATTACACCGCAGAATCTCGCATACGTTCCGTCGAAGCGTTGCTCGATCGGCTATAACTCAGGGCTAAGCATAACTTAATCCAATTACAATTCCACGCATCCGCGAAATCGCATCCCACAGCGAATTCGTTCAAACCGAGCTAATCGCAGGCACTGCGTCGATACATCATTCGATTTTCTCGTTAAATGACAAGGTCCAAATAATAGCTCTTTGTCTATTCGTCTATTTATCCGGTAAAAGTAATACGCGCTGCTTCGCGTTCATTTATTACTCACAAGCGAGTAACAATAGTCAGCTATCCTATCATTCCATTGTTCTATTGTCCCGTAAAAAATTCCGCGGGCTTCTGGCCATGGGATAATTCGTTCGAGATAGGTTCAACAAGCAGGAGAAATAATTTCCTTGAATAAACTGCCTCGAACACTTTGAACGTCCTTTAATTCGCACGCCTTGGTACCAATATTTATTACCATTATTATCGCGCAGCTTTTCGAGAAGCCCCAACGACCAGCACCCTGGCATTCTATTAACGCGTCCTCGATCAAACGAAACATCCCGGGGACAGCGCCGCCTGCACCACTGTTTCTAATTTACCCTCGATCATCCGTGAGCAATCGAGACGGACTATTTGTCGCGATCAGCTCGAGCTTACGAGGGGCGTCGGTGGATGTTCCCGGTCGCCCGATGGGTTCCGGTTTTGTCGATCGTTTTTCGTGGCGCGCAAGCCTTCCCAGACGCGACCGCACCGGCGGGACCTGTTTTCACCGATGAAAAGTCACCGGATCGTTCAGTCCCCGGACGACGACGGTACACGATACGCCCAACAGACCCCCGTTGCTTTTCCAGATGGAACTGGTCGGTCGTGCGAGAAAACACACACACACACACACGCGTTCACTCGGAACGCCCGAGTTCTCCCGCGGAAAAAGCTCTCTCCTCCCTTCGCGATCGTTACTCGTTTCCCACCCTCCGTTCCCCGTTCGTTCGATCGACACTTTTCTTCCCTGGCGCATTTTTTTGGGACACCGCTCGAAAACTTCGCCTCGTAAATTACGCGAACGAGAACACGGTTGCTTATCTGACGCGAGATCGGACACGAGATCGGACACGGGGCCGGTGTACGCGGGACAAGGAGATGGAAGGTGAACCGCGAGGCAAGGCGATAAGCGTCGCTAATTTCCGTAAATTCGCCGGCGACTCGAGCAGGGCGTTACGTTTTAATTGCTGCAATTAATTAGACCCGCGATCGAGAGTCAGCCTCGCGTCCCTGAGGAGGATATCGCAGGCAGCCTTGGAACGCATTCGCCCCGGTTGGCCTTGCCACGACGAAAGGCGCAGAACGAACGACGATGCAGAACCAAGAGCAAATTGCCTGCGAAACGTCGCTGCACGGAAGAGGATCCGTCCTGGTCTTCCGTTCGAACGAAGCGGAGGCAGAATTAAGAGCGACGACGAAGCGCGGAGGGACGAGGGAGGAGGAAGAGAAGGTGCAGGACGCGGAGGAAGACGAAGAGACCGCCACGGGGCGCGACAACTCGTGTTTTACATAAGTAGCGCGGATCTTATCTCCCTTCTGGTACACTCTTGGACACCGCAACCGGGTCGCGATGTAGCCGGTTGCCAGATCTTGCGGCTCCCCGGCGACCCGGACCAGCCAGGTGTTTTTATTTTTGACATTCCGCCTGGTCGCGCCTTTCGGTTGCTCGTTTCGCCTTTTTTTCCCCTCTCCTCCTCTTTTTTCTCCTCATTTACCTTACGCTACTCGCCACCTTGCTCGCGGCACTTTTTTCCCCACCCGCTTTTAGCGTAATCTTTTCAGCGGCACGTCCTGTACCATTGGCGTCTTACTCTTCGTTTCCCTTCGTTTCACTTCGAACGAACGCTTCTCTCGTTCTTGATCCGATTCGCTCTTCTCCCTCTCGGTATATCGCCCGCTGTTTTCCCCCTTTTACACGGGTATCGTCCGCTGTTTTATGTCGAACAACTTTCACAAAATTCCGTCCGCCGCGGGCCGATCAGTCTCGCGAAGCTGACGACATCCCGAAGGGCCGGCCGTTCCAGATAAATCAGGAAGCGTGTCCCGAAGAAGGAGGAAGGTACCACCGCTAATAAACGCGTCGGATGAACGAAGAAACGCGATGCAGGGCGTGCAGGGCGGTCTCGTATACGCAACGATTGGACACGAGTCATGATGTATCGGTATTAGCAATTAATAAATTGAGAAGCAGTGCGAGATCACCCATGATGATCGCAATCGATCGCGGAAACAATTGCGAAATATTTTCCCCGTCGGAGAGATCGCGGGATCTCGACTTTTACGGTGCCACGAAGCACGTGGCAGATTATCGTGGGCTCGCCTTAACGCCACCCACGTACCACACGTGGCCGGTGCCGCGCTGTATAAACAAATAACAAATTGTAGTCGTCGCGCAACAAAGCGGGCCGAGGCAGGAGCGTTGGACGTTTCATGGGTCGGCGTGTACGAACGTCAAGTGTACTTAATTGCACGGTCTCCATTCAGCCGTGGCAAGAACGCGGATAATAGAAAGTAAGACCATGGACGAAGGCGCGCGGCGAAACGGGCAGCGGAATTTCGTCCACGCCGCGCGGCCGTTTCTAAATCGCCGGGGTCCGATTTGCCCCCTGTCGGCCGTAGACTTCGCCGTCTAGGCGGTGGCAGATTTCGCTAAAGAATCCAACGGCATGTTGTTCCATTCGAGCAACAACACGCGTCGTTCGTTCGTGTAACCGGCAAGTGTGATTTACCGTCGACCGATCGCGGCCACTCGATTAACCGGATTAGCGAGCCGCAGCCGCGCGGTATTCCTTTTTCCGTCGCGCGATGAAAACAAATTTCCGCGTCCCTTTCGCCGTGCGACGATCAAACGCGATTTCCTTGCGACAGCCTTGCATTGTGTCCCGTGCGCTAAGTTGGAAAGGACACTGATTTGCTGATAGAAGAGTCGAGTCGAGGGATCGGGGGAGACTTCGTTGGTCGGGGGTGGATTTTTCTTATCCGCAATTTCTTTACTTTTATCCAGTATCCCGTCGAAGAGGCCCGTGTAATAAATTAGAAGGCTTTAATCGGCCCAAATTTATCGTCCCGCGATACATTTACATACATAAGTTGCAGCGAATAAAGCACATAAAACGTGCGAACAAATTGGGCGCAACTTTGACACCGATCGCAACGGAATACCTTTTAATTTCATCCGCAGTTTCGCAAAATCGAACCCTTTTCCCCCGGCCATCTTAACGATCGACTCGTGCAATAAAATACCGATACCCGAGAAAGGTCTGATTTTTCTCGCCGATACGGACGAGAACGCCGTGGAAGGGATCGAACCGGGCACGGTGCAGAGGCGCGTTACGCTTGCAATTCACTCCGCGATTCCGCGAAAGCAATCCGAGGGAAGCGTACCACCGATGCGGATAAAAGCGAGATAAAGAGAGGAAACAGAACGATCGGGAAAGAGCGGGGAACGACCGTCCGTTATGGGCGAAGAAACATCGCGAGGGTTACCCCTTAAATTATCCGGGCCGCTCGTTTGCGAGAGTCGCGCGGCCGGTTGAAATTTGTTTAATGTAGATTTTTGCGCGGCGGAAGCGGTTCATTAGCCTGCCCTCGCAATAAAAGAGGCTGGTAACGGTAAAGGTTCGTCAGCGTCCTCTTATACCGCTTAATCAAGAGGTGCGCGAGGAACGAGACGCGTCGCGCGGTTAAACGCGGTCGTTCGTGCGATCCGGGGGAAAGGAGGATGGAAAAAAGGAAAGGGAGGAGCGTGGAAAAAGGACGGTTTCGGCTGAATTCGCGACCGTGCCCTCGCGTTTGTAAAATGCAAATTTTTGCTCGCGTGCACGCTTGTTCCACCTGCTAGAGAAACGTACGACCGCGGAAAAGGTGCGCGAGGTTGGATCAGCGTGCGGTGTGTTTCACGGAGTAATGTTTTCTGATGTCCGTGTCGGAGTGGAAGAAAAATCGCGGACGAAGCGTGTGTACGCACGCTTGGAGTTACGTTTATGCGTTGCATTCTTGCTTCGTTTAATTATGAACGTGTTCAACCGTTCACGCGACTCGCGCGTCGCTGTTTTTATTTCGCTTCCCTGGTGCAACGGGGACATTATATCAATGATAATAATGATAATAGTGATGATTATTGCGAGGGGGGATATACGGGGAGTGGAGCGGAGGATTGAATAATTGTATTGATATTAATGGTACGGTGGATGGAAATTAAAAGTTACGCTCGTAGGCGATTAGCGGTTAGAATGAAATAATTGGAATGAACGAATTGAATTGCAGGTGGAAGTGTTACCTGCCGGGGATTTAATCAATTTATTTATTCAATTCACTTTTTAATGAGAATCATCCCCGTTTGAGTTTGTATCGCCAAGTATACTGAAAATATACCGCACCGGTATAATCGTACCACGTTTTTATAATTATAATAGGCATGCACAATTCTGATTCCTGAAGCGAAATATGAAAATATTAATAAATGATGAATTCTACGATCGACAATCTGCAATATCTATTACATCGAATCTATCCAGGTTTCAGTTATTCCCTTTCGTTCCGATTTTAATTTATCCTCGGCAAACGAAGTCCGTCTGTTCATCTGTCACCGAAGCTTCACTTACCACGTCAATCGAGATCGAGGAGATAATCGACATCGGTGATTTCGAAACTGAGGGACATTTTTCACCTCGGCTCCGACCTTTTTCCACGTGGATTTCCTCCGGTGTATAGTCGCCACGGGCTATTACACGTTCCTGGTCTGCGAATCGCGGTCGCGGCTGGATTTCACGACGTCGTTTTCACAGATCTTTCTTCTCGCTAGAAACTTTCTACGACCAATAAGGAAGCTCTATTTTTTTGTCTTGTCGTTCGACGATAGCAACCGGTAATCGTTGAACAGAGTAATCGATTGGAAACACCGGCGGTGCCCTGTTTTTTTTTCGTACCGACGATGTGCGTGCCACGATTCTGCACTTTCGTTCCGAGTCGTTGTTGATAATGATAATTTTATTCATGAATATTAATTGCTATCGCCAAGTTATAACGCGGCATATGTCCGGGGGTATAATAAAATTGTTGGGCGAAATGCTTCCAATGGCCGGGGCGATATTTTAATTGCGAATGTCTAATTACATTCTGTATTCGTGTCAATATCTGGCTATGCGTTAGTTGTAAGCAGGATATCATGTGCGCGGAAAGATCGAAGAATATTATTTTCTGAAATCATTCCGGCTCGTGTTATCGATAATCTGAGATACGTAATTGCATAGAGACTTGTCAGAGACAGCATCAATCTTGGTTTTTGTATTCAAAGCTGCCCAATTACCTGATAACCTGAATAGCTTAATTAATCATATCAATTTCGCGGCACCGATCAACGGGTTCAGGTTTAAATCGGAGCCGGCAAATTATTCAGCAAATAACCACCGACAACTCACATCCTACGATAGCTGGACGATATCGAGCAGCTGGGAATTAAAATCCGAATCTCCCCGGCCATTGCAAACTTTTCCACCAGAATTCGCTGAAACTGGCCACCGATAAAATATACCGCTTTCAACTATCTCGATTTCGGATAATTATTAACTCGTACGAGTGCTTTCCCCTGCAAATATATAATTACTAATTACTATCCCGCGTACTCTGTATATCATTCAACGTACAAGTGTTCCTCCAATATACGGTACAATAATTTATATAAGCATATCAGCCGTAAAATATTTCCCCTCGCTTCTAAAACGCTATCTGTATTCCATTAATTGTTTATATTTATTCGTCCATTTCTGCGCATCCCACTTTCCATTAACATTTACCAAATCCCTACGAATATTTCCCCGTCAACTTTTATCCCCAACTAGAACAAAGGGAGTTCCGTTCGCGTTATCGGTCCAATACTCGGACAACCATTACGAGCCCCTCCCTGTTCTTCTGCCTCCGAGAAACGAAATTGTCGACGAAATTGTCGACGGTTACCTAGTTTCCAGCTATCGTATCGCACAGAAATTGTCCCTGCCGCGTTTTACGAGGCGAAAATTGGTGGTAATCGCATTATCCAGAGGGAAGCGGCGCGTTTACGAGTGGCAGAATAATCGAGCTCGGGTGGTGGAAACCCCCGGTTTCCGGTGCGTGGCGCGCGACCAAAATCGGCGACAAAGTAACACCTGAACATTTTACTCGCTCCACCTTGCCACGCTGCCCCGCGGTTTTTACTGTCGCCGGTATACGACGCACTAAATTATCCCGGTGCAATAAAACGCGAGGCTGGACGCCGGTACGCCACGCTGAACAAATAAACGCGAAATTACAGCGAAACCCGGCTCTCCTCTCGGTGTCCGTCTTTCTCGGTTGTTCAGGCATCGTTCGCATCACCGACTCGCGATTGTCAAGTTTGGATGATTGATGTTGGCGTATCCTGGCGGGTGCTAGAGGTGATCGATTGACAGAACGATGCGATCGATTGGTTTATTTTAATTGGCCGAGAAATTCGTATCTTAGACGGGACATTTTACGGGCACAGATTTATTCGAGCTTGCGGCGAAAATGCTGATCACGAATTGCTTTACAGATACATTTCGATCGACAGGTTTATCGATGAATTATGAATTGCTCCGCGTCGACCGGGGAATAAATTGTTCTGGATGAAAATTCAATTTCGTGGAAACGCTTCAGTCGTGGAAACGCTGGCCAATACTTTGTTTAATTTTTTATCTATGCACGAAGCCTGTCGAATAAAGGGAATCATCGATGATTAATAAGCTCTGGTATTTCTGTTGCAGCCAGAAACGGTTCCACAAGCGAGGATCGATATGACTCGCGTGCTGGAAGTCGCTGCTGCCGAGGACATCACTGGACATCCGTACAGTCTCGCGATTACTTCACCGGAAGGGGTTACCTTCGTGAAAGGAACTTGCCGCGAGGAAACTAGATGGTGGGCCGACGTACTCCAGGTCTATTCCAGGAACAAGGTTCGTTCTGCACAGTTTATACGTTTTAACATTTCGCAACTTCTTTGCGAACGTTTAACGAGTTTACAATCAGCATTAGCCTGCAGTAAAACTATGCAGAAGTAGTGAACGAATTCTAGCTAATTGTAAAAAAGAACATTAATCCTGCGAAAGGAAATAAAAATAAGAAATAACAATCCTATACGACACGACAGCATAAAATACACTTTACAGAATACTCAATACGCCCTATCAATATCTTCCGGTAACTATATCGAGTAACAAAAAAAAAACAGCCATTGGAATTTCAACCGGCAGGATCGCAATGGAATATCTGAAGAAGCGGGATCCAACTCCTGTCGAATCGCAAATAATCCGGGGCGCGTTCGAACGGCGGCGAATTACACGTTTCACGTTGCCGGGGCCCGACGTGAAAAAGAAGTCACGCCGACGGGACCGCTGTCATTCGTTGATTACGGTGCTCGCATAATCATTACTAAATCTCTCTGCGTCATGCTTGTTACGCGTGCAGTAATACCAGTCGCGTCGACTTGTCTCACCGGCGGAAATAGCTTTAATAAGCGCACCCGTTCGAACGGCCGCGTTCTGGCGAGAAACAAATCGTGACAACGTAGTCGATCCGAACATTTTCCGCGCTTCTATCTATCCCGATTTTTCCGCCTCGTTTTTCTTCTCTCTGCGGAAGTCGGAGGATCAAGCGTGTGAGATTAATATTTCTCTTTTACATTCCGGTAATTATTATTACAGTTTCGTTAATAGCGCAGACAAAAGTGCATTAAAATATACCGTATTTATTAACAGAAGCGAAAGATAGTTCGCAGGTTGAATCTATTCGTTTTGAAACATCCACAATTCTGTTATCCTCAAATCTAATATCCGCACTAACAGGTCCCAGTTAATTCTACCGTAAACTCGTCTCTCGAACGCAATCCTCTTCTCCAACGAAGCGAAGTAACCACTGTTCTCTTCGTCCCAAAAAAATTCGCCAATCATTCAGCAACCGGAACCGTATCATCGTTCAGCGACAGAAAGCAACGTGAACGCGTCCTGTACGCACACTGGCAACACATCTAATTCTCAGTTATCGCGACGGAATCGCGGATTATCGTGACGGTGCAGGTAATCCGGGTGAAACGGAGGAATAGTGTCGATAAGCAGAGAGTGGAAAGAAACGAGCCTGACAAAAGTGCGATAATGCTCGATCATTAGCGCGAGTTGTCGCGGAGTCACGCTCGTTACCGCTCGAAATAATGCGTGCACGTCGGCAGAATTGCACCGTAGCTGCAACACCTATCGCCGCTTTTCTGCGATTCACTGGATCGTTCTGCGTTTCTCCGTTGCTTTCTTATCGCCGCGGCCGCGATGGCTGTGTCGGAGGGGCAAAAGAAGGGCGACAATGGCGGTGAATCGCGGCCGATGTTTGTTAATCCGAGAACGGCGACGATTCAATTCGTTTCTGAAACGACTGAAGCGCGGCTCGGGGTCTGACAGGTATTCAGAGCGGATCCTGAGGCGTGCTCGAGGATTAGCCGGACGCGGATTGTGGTTCAATTAATTTTAATTGACTAAAAGTCGACGGCGAACGACTTTCGATTTAACAGGGGTGCCGTTTGGAAGGGTATGTGTACCGCACGCTTTCCTTCGATACTATTGGATTTTATTCCGCATTTATTAACGATTGTTCGTGAGGTATTCGACTGTATTATTAATTCATATATTTTCGCCGCGCTTCCAAATTATATAATTGCATTTTGGAAATTCATTTCTGCTCGATTTAGAGCCACTTTCGAAGTTGCTTTACGCCGAGACGTACAATTAACTAGCATTCCGCTTGGAACGTCTGACGAGATTCCATCGCAAAGAAGAGATCAATTAAAACCCTCCGCGTAAGATAAACATTCTTCTGCCCTTTCTTTTTTTTCCACATCCCACTCCTTTGTAATACCGATTCCCTCGAGTCGACTATTTGTCTTCTGCAATGCGCGAACTTGCCATTTGCAAAGCAGAAATACCTTGCAGCGCGTTAACCGATGAATTAACGCCGACGTTGAAACAATAAAAGAGCCACGTCGATGTTATCTGCCGCGGGATCAACGTGTTTCGCGATCCCTCGATAGATCGAGGTGCTCGGTTCGAGAATCGTGTTCTCTGTCGTCGGAAGACTGTCATTTACCGCGTTGCTTGGACCCTCGACAACGACGCGTTGTGCAAGAGATGATCGATGGGAGACCAGCGACGCTTCTCCACTCTGTCAGATAAAAATCAGACAAGCCTCTTAAATGTGCGAATTATTACAGAGTTCGTACGATTATCGGCGCGGCGAGAATTTATATAATCGTCGTGGGGAATTAGTTTGATTGAAAGTTGCAGGCAGAACTTATAAAAAAGGCAAGATTTAACGAAGGGAACCCTTTCGCTTCTTTCGCAAATCTTAGAAAGTCGCCTCGGAATTCAATTAATGTTTTTTGACATGGAACAAATTCACGAAGATTTTGCGATTCCTTACAGATTCAAATTAAGGACAAATTAAAATACAATATTAGAAATATTCGAGTTATATGCAAATTGGAATTCCGCGAGTATGCAATACCAGATTATTAAGTCAGAAGGGAGGAACTTCGATCGGTCGAACGTCGCCGGATCGGGATCTCGTTGTTCGACTATTCGCGACGAATCCATTTCGCAAGGAATCGATCGATCGACCCAATGGAGAACGACTCGTCGTCGCTGTGCGGCCTGCACGATCGGTGTAAACGTACGATTACGTTAAGAGGCCAAGGAAACGCGTGCGAACGCCAACACGCTCGCGCAACGCCGCGCAAACTGGTGAACGCGTACAGGAAACTAGCCTTTTATTTTCTTCCACTGGTCACCGGTCGCGAAAGCAGCCCGAGTGCCGCGATACGGAGTAAAACGCACGTCGAGATCTGTTTCTGTTTGCAAAGCAAACAGGCTGTTCGAACACCTGTTCGTTTCATGCTCTTAAACGAGCCAGGCTCTTGATGATTGCGAAACGATTCGAGTATCGGAGGAGGGTGGAAATCTTGGTTGGCGTGCGTGCTTCTTTTCGTTCCGACGATTTGATGCGTTCGAGCATTGCCGCGGATCGACAGGGAAGCGTGCGACGATGATTCAGAATCGAGGAGACAGCGAGGAAAGTGAAATCTGCAGTACGATTAATACGCAATATTTTAATACTTAATCGCAGTTCCTCCCTTTTTTTAGTTCGTTGAAACTTCGCCAAGACTTATAAACTTCGTCTTATAAACCGTTCCCGTTTATTTTCCGTGTCAGATTATTCATTCGCTTGCACCTATGCAATTTTATCATTTATATTCTACGAAGTATCCGGTACGCGTTAAATCGTTCACGCAAAAATAAATGTTGCAGTGAAAGGTTTAATTAGTACCGATCGCATGGTCTCGCGACTATGTATTGAAGAACGAAAGGGTGGTTGATTAATTGAAATTGAAATGTGTTTCAGGGCCGGCACAAAAGGAACGCGACGTTCCCCGGGGGACAGACCACCATTCTTCAGGTCACTCCGACGATCAGGAGTAAGTAATTGATAACATTCCCGGTTTTTCAGTAGCGTTCGAATTAATTGCTTCTCGTGTATCCAGTGAAGAAGTGATACGTGGTATTTATAGCGTCTCTATAATACGCTTTTATTTTCCCCGCGTTGGTAATTAAGTTGGGGTAGTTCGATTTAATTAGCGACTGTAATAAAAATGTCTGATCGATTAAGATACCGTTACAACGATTAATCCATGCGACTGACATTTCCGTATAAATTAACTTCGAATTAACTCTAAATTGTGTGTCAAATTATATGCCACAGATATAAACTCTACATCTTTAGCTGCAAATATTATACGACTACGCTGAAATAGACAAAAAAACACGATCCCTTAATACAAGCACAGGATATCCACGAATTTCCATACAAAAAAAAACGGAATAATAAATTTGCCAACACGCTGTTGACATCAATTCAAACGTAACACCTTAATTGTCCCAAACGCCACCCCTATGAATGCACCCCAATGTTTTCCCCTATCGAAGCATCTCTGCTTTACCACTCAACTCCGACCCCATAACAGCCCCCCCTAAATCACCGCGACCACTTCACTTTCACAGGCAACACGCCGAACCCTCCTCGACCACGCTTCAACAGCTGTCGTTCGGAGCCCCGAAGCAACACATGGATCCCGGAAACCACCGTCTCCGCCGATCTCTGTCCATCGGTCTTTTCTTCTACGGCGTCTATGGCGACCAGCACAGCGGTGACAACGTCGAGCAACGCGACAATTACCAACGGTAACTCGGAGAACAGCAACGACCATCGAACCGCCAACGCGCCGCCCTTAAGAACAAGTACACCCCTGGAGAACGGTGGCTCCAGTTATTTACCATCCGTTCCCTCGACCTCCTCCATGAACGGAAGTGTGTCCAGCGCAGTGTACTCGACCACGTCGACGTCGACCACAATGTCCACTGGAATCTCGTTGACGGAGAAGCCCCCGATTGCCCCCAACGAGGGTAGAACTAGTTACAGGGACCAGCCGGCGAGTAGCGCGTCGCCGCCGACAAGGGACAAGCTTCGCGCAGAGGACAAGGCCAGACGTAGGCTGAATCAGCACGGAGAACGAACGAGAACCGCCTGCTCTGGTGAGAAACTAGGTCGGTATACTCGAATACATTGATAGCCTTGGCGCAGATGATTGCTCTTGACGATGGGAATTGACGAGGGGTTGAAATGCTTGAGCATTCTTGCGAAAAGCATTTTTGAAGGGGGATGATTAAATTTCTAGACAATGATTGCTCGTCTGAAATGGTAGCTTCGTATTTTTTTAAACTGTAGGAGAACTTCATCGACGATCGACTGCAGGCTATCTTCGATATTTTATTTCTTTGAATAAATTTCGCAGGCGATTTAGTGTTATCGTTACTGTTGGATATATGAACGACTATAATACCGTGTGCCAAGCAGCATATAGTTGTACGCTTATACGATGGGATCGTCTTAACAGCGACAGCGTACGGCGATCCTTTATTCGTTCCCAACAAAAATCCCAACAAGATTATCCAGTGATACGTTTATTACATTATAAACAGTAACTGGCGCGGGGGAAACGTTAAAATTTGCGTTACGACCACTAAAGCCCTTAATTAATATCCGCGCGCACTTGCCCAGAATTTATTGATCGCCCTATGGTACAGCTCTTCTTTCGTATCACGCGAAGTATTTTTTCCACGTCTTTTTTTATTCCCCTCCATCTCTTATTCCCATGGTGCACCGTCGTAAACTATCCCCTCCCATCTTTATACGCGGCAGCGTTAATCGGTTTCACGTCAACTTTAATTGCTTCGTTGCTAGGGTAGGGATCTAGGGGGAGATTTTATTGCGCCGAAGAATTATAAAGGAGATCTGGTAACGCGATTCGATTTTACACCAACTTGTAACATGCTTCATTGAGCGACCGGGAAACTGGGTCGTCGACGATTATTATTCCCCGCGACGATGATTGGCGCGGACGCGTTAAATCGTACCTGACCCACATTTCCGTCGTGACAATTGACGGCATAAACAAAATAGTTAGCGCGTGCAATTGCCCGTGTGAAAATCCAGTCGATTTTGTGCCAGGCGAATTTTCATGATCCCAAATTCTTCCGGAAGAAATATAGCATTAACAATTTGAAGTACAGTATAAAGTATGGGAACAAAATTTTAATCGAGTAATATTTAAATAGAGTTGACTGATGTAGCAATAATTTTGTAGTTTTAAACAGCTGGAGGAATTATTGTACGCGAGGTGTTGGAAAACTGTCTACCTCGGATAATATTCAAACAGGGTGACAATTGATTGCCTTGCTTAATTGAAACGAGTGGAGTACTTTCGCTTAGAAAAATGCGAAATAGAGACTCTTGAATGGAATAAACTCTCGTTCGATAGAGGGTGCTTATATCAAGAGTTTAATTCTCAATGTGTCAAAAAGTCATTATCGATGCAATTTAATTCTCGGACAGAGCAGCTTCGCGTTTAAAGCCCCCCCCCCCCCCCGATAACGTGGCACAGAGTGTCTCCGGCATTCTCGGCAGAGGGAGGAGGCTGGAATTGTTAGCGAAATTAATCAGCGACTCGTACCGGCGCCTGCTCCCTCGAACGTGTTAGGGAATTCCAATTAAACGGGCGAAGGGTTTTTCTCCGTGGCGTTCCCACACACTGATATCTTGTACCTGCTTTCCAATCGGCGATAAGTTACCTTGTCGTTTTCAGTGAGCTACGAGCCTTTAATCGCGATATGATTCCCCTTGGCGTTCGCGTGGCTACGGGTTCTCTGCTTCGTTGCTGCGATACGACTTGAAAAATATTAGAAAGAAGTTCCAAGATTTTTTTTATCGTCAGACAATTGCGGATTGTTCCACGCGAGTAAGATAAAGATAGGAAAGTAAATATATGAACGCTTTGTGCAGCAATGATTTATTATTATTTATTGCAATGTTTTTTTTAATGGTTAGTAGTAACAAAATTCCTGTCTCTGAATGAAGCTTAATTTTCCAATTTTCTTGAACAACTGGATGGGTGTAACGTCGAAGAAAAATTTGGATTAACTTTCTTGAATAACAAAAAAAAATGTCCCGTCGTTAGAAACGCGAATATCGCTCGAGAATGAACGAATAATTAGGCAAAAGGCTCGTTATTTACGAAGCGTCCGCGTAATCTTTCGTTATTCATCGTTCGACATAAATCTCTGGATCACCTGTGGAACACGGCAACGGGTTCTCCTGGTCGTTCCCTTGACGCCAATCTAAATGAAATCTACGGATCAGACAGGAGTGCAGAGATCACGAAGCGCACGGCGAGGAGAACCGGTAGATTTTCTCCGAGATTGTGCGCACGCAATTACGCAACGAACGGGAAGCGTAATCACACCTGGTGAATCCATCGGAATCGAAGCTAACTGTGCTAGTTAGAGCCTTATAAATCTCGAACACCGGATCCACCGTTCGACGTACGTGCTCCTCGAATTTTCTTCGCGCCGACTGTATCGCTTGTGCACTCGAGAATTTTCGCGTTGACACTTCTTCGACAATATAAATCCTACACCAATGTTCTCACTGATATTGGTAACAGTAACGGCAATATAAATGAAGGAAAATCTTATATCTTGTTAAAAAGAAAGGGAAATAAGATGAAACTTGCACGCGAATGACCGAGGATACAGATTAGAATATTTCCGACTATACCGTTGACTTGCACTACTGAAAAAAGGCCCGACCGGCCGCGTCGTTGACTCGTACTACTTAAAGAATGTTCGGCCGCGGCGCGGAACCGCGCTACTGAAAAAGTTGCGTCTGACATAAACGTGGACTCGCTTCACTTAAATCGTTTCTTAATCTGCACTCCTCAAGAACGTCCGGTTATTAATTACCCGGCAGTCAATTAACCAAACGATCGCGCTTTACTTTACTCGCGTCGCGCTGTTAAGCCACCGTGTCGCAACGAAAAAGTATTTAATCGGTGGACTCAACGAGGAACTTTTTTGAATCCCTGCCTCCTTTATTTCTTTCTGTCCGTTGATAACGATCGGCAAAGTGGGTAGCGCTCCCGGAAACGCGTTTCTCGATTTTACCCGCGTCGTTGCCGCTCGATCATCGCCATTAGAACACGCCGGGCTGGCATTATCGTCCGGATGATTCAGGACGACTCTATCGAACGGGACAGAAAATAGTGAACGATTCGACGTGTGCCGCAGATGATGACGCCTGTCGGAGGATCTTGCTGGAGCACGAAAGGGAGCGAGAGGGCAAATTGCGGGATATCGCGGCCTCGTTGACCCAGCCACGCGTCAGGAGGATCAAACCGAGATCCTCCGAGCCGACCAGGGATGTCGTCGATGCTGCTAATGCGGCGTATCAGGAGAAATTCGTGAGTATCATCGTTGTGTCATTCCTTTTTCTCTCTAATGAACATTCTTAAAGCTGTAAATTCTAGAGCGTTGAACGCATCCATTCCGTCACGTGTTTCTGATAATAGCAATGGAACTTATTATCACTGTATCGGGACAAATTTTTAGATCACATTAGAACTACTATTTCACCAGCCGTAACTAGAACGCGTTCGTAATTTCTCTCTGGAAAATTTCCCACAGATCAGGGGCGATCCCGATGGATGCGGGTTGGACATATCAGGTATCAGGTATTCCCCTACCTCCGAACTGAGGGTCGATCTGCCAGCAGAGGACCTGTTGAACATCAAGAAAGGCTGGCTGATGAAACAGGGACTGAACAAGGTTCGTTCACCGCTTGACAATTTCTCGAGTCTTCCTTTGCTCTATCCATAACGCTTAATGAAAGTCAATATATGCATCGAATCGTGTGTACTTCAGGAATGGAACAAGCACTGGTTCGTGCTACGCGGCTGCGGCCTCATGTATTACCGAGATCCCTGCGCCGAAGATAAGGGTATCATGGACGGCGTCATAGATCTGAATACCGTTACCGCCGTCACGCCCCTTCAAGTCGCAAGAAATTATGGATTCCAGACTGTGGTGAGTGTGACCAGCGGATTTGCACGCTGTGATTTACGATAATTAGCATTCCGCACGAGCGAACGAATCGAAACAAACGGAGATTCCAGTTAGACATTGCGGTAGCCGCAATTTTCTGCCGGTGTTTGGCGAACAAGCGCAGCTCGAATGGAGAACGGTTTTTTTCTACGGTGCTCGTTAGGATTGTTGTTAGTTGGGGATGATCGAGTAACGGCGACGCGAGTCGCGCTTGAAACGAGGAAAAATAATAACTGGCGAATTAATGATATATCATCGGACAGAGCAGTGTTATTAGAAAATGAATATAAAGATTTGCGATGCAAGAGGTTACTGTTATTTATTTGTTTATGTACACTCGAAGTAATTACAACGATTTACCAGGTTTCGTTGGAAAATTCCGCGCTGCAATATATTATACTTTCTACTGAAATCTCGTTGCTCTTGAAACAGGATTTATCCTTGCCCGATCGATCCTGTTTGTTATTCGATATTCGTTCCTCGCGAATTGAAATACATTTCAGGCGGGAGGGTAAAATGGCTGCGGTAAAAAAAAATGCAAATAGAAAGTGCTCCGTTGGCCATCGATTAGACGAGAGTTTAAATGTCCGTGACTAGTCGAAACAGTGAATGGGTAATAATAGCAATGGATAATCAGTGGCCAGGGTTATAGTTAGCCATGAATCTCTGGAGGGCTTGCTGGTCAATTGGATTTGCCGGAATTAACTTCCGTGCTCGGGCAGGGAGTGGCTGGAAAAAGTCTGTAACTCAATTTCACGCTAGAACAGATCGCAGAGCTCTTCGTTTATTCGTGTCACTGATCTCCGTCAACTGTTGCATCCTGCTCTTCGCCCCACATTGACGACAACGTTCTCGTTTTACCGTGTTCTCTGTTTCGCGTTCAGTTTTTTATTTTTAATTTTTTTTTTTGCGTGCATCTAGGCCTGGGACGATCGAGGATCTACCGTCCTGTCAGCTGTAACCGCTGGTATACGGGCCAGCTGGATGTCCGCTATTAGAAGAGCTGCCAATTTACCCGATCCTGATAATAATAATGATACTTTGACGGTGTGTCAGGATGGACAGCAAGATAACACACCCCAGTCGCCCACGGCGTAAGTATAACGATGTTATCTAAATGTTAGGTCACAGGACAAGTAATCCAAGTATTCTGCGTGGAATTATAATAGGCGGGACAAATTTGTAAAAAGGAGAAGCAGAAGGTTTTATACGATTATCGATTCATTGGCATCATTTAATGGTATTGAAATGCAAGTCAATTAAACGTGAAAGATCCATTTCAATATTTCCAGATCCATCACCGATCGCGAGAGAGACTCCGTGGTTCCATCGACATCGGTAACTCCGCGCTCTGTTCTCTTCTCGTCCGACGAGGAGTACCGCACAGCCTCGGAGGGCGGACGAAGAGAATCCGGCGACTGGTCGGAAGTGCCCGTATCACCGCCCCTCGTAAGAAACGGCGACTGGTCCGCCGGACTGAAAGGCTCCAGCTGGTCGGACAGCGCGAATCACGAATGGTCCGAGTTACCACCGTCGCCGCCGCTGACCAGGACCGCCTTGTCACGAGTGAAAGCACGATCCAGATCAAGCTCCAGGTCCAGGGTGTACAAACGAAGTCGTAGCTCTCCGCCAAGCTCGAGAAGAAGCACCCTGGACAGCGTACGATCGGAGGATCTCATGATGGCCTGCTGCGAACTGGGCGAGGACGAAGAGCAAACCAACGGGCACTTGCAAGGTGCCAACGAGAGCCCTCTGATAGTAGAATTGCTGGAGAACCAGGTTTCCCTATTGCACAATCAGTTGGACCAGAATCAGTCGCATCCGAGCACGCTACTAGTCATTATCGAGCGTCAGGAGAACGAAATCGAGAATTTGAAGTCGCAGTTGAATACCGCTAGAGCAGACGTCGCCAGCGCGGAGAAGGAACTGTCCAGGCTGAGGCAGCAGAAGGCCGAGGCTTCTATAAGGGAGAAACAGGTGGATGAATTGTTGAGCACTATTCAGCGAACGGAACAGCAGAGGAGCAAGGATCTGGAGGATTTAGAGAAGATGAAGAAGATGTACAATAGGGATAAGGAGGTGCTGGAGTGCAAGTTGCTGGAGACAGAGGCTATTCTTAGGGAGACCAGCGAGCGATGCGAGATGCTTAGCAAGGAACTCGCGACGAGTCACAGGACTGTGGAACATCTGCAGTCGGAGATTGCCTCGCTGAGTAATAGGCTGTCGCAAGGTAATGTGAATAGAAGAAGGGGGATATTCTCAGAGAGGTGGACAGAATGGATGTTTAATTGCGTGGTTCGCGGTTACAGGGATAGACGAGAACGAGCGTTTATATAGCAAGGTTCGAGAACTGGAAGAGAAGGGTGGACTGTCTGCTTCGAGGGAGCGTGGCAGGAGCTTCGATTCGCTTAGCGATTTGACGAATATCGAGTTGGATCTGGACTTGAATTCCCTCGATAAAGAAAGGTAATTAACAAACTCGGACACATTTCTGTGTTACTCAAATTCGCCTCTATAATTCAATGATCGTTTCTTCGAAGTCAACCTTTGCTAATAGCTGTTCTTTCCTTCCCGTCTCTCAACAGAATCATGGAAGAGTACGACGAACTACGAAGCCGCTTCGAAAAAGCCATCCTCGAGATCCGCGCGATGCGCAGAGAGCTTCGAGAGGCGCACGCTATCCAAGACGCCCTAGAACTCGAGATCTTCGCCCACAAACAGGAGGCAGCCAGCGCGAGCGAAACGAACCAGGCCCAGCTCCAACTAATGGCAGCAAGGATTCAAGACCTAACTAACAAGCTCGCTGCCAGCGAGAAGCAAGTCCGAACCCTGAAGCAGAAGCTCACGAAAGCGGAAACCAGAGACAAAAGGAGATCGCTGTCGTTGAAAGGTCGCGAGTCCTTCCAGATCTCCCAAGAAATGGAAGACAAGCTCCAGGACTTGGAGAACAAAATCTGCGCCATCGAACGTGGAAAAAGCATCAACGCGCCAGCGTCGACTGGAAATAGTTCGAAGGAGTCGAGTCCCAATCCAAAGAAAGAGAAGAGACGGGACGGCAAGAGCCTGGACCGGTCTAGACTAAGAAGGAAGTCGTTAGACAGCGCAACCAGCTCGGAGCCCATGAAAGTGCTTATCAGATTGAGCACTCTGGAGACGAAGGTTGCGAATGTAACGGAGAGCATGGCCAGCGACGCAGAGAAGGATTCCAGCGAGTGCAGCGAGGTTAGCGGAACGTCCACCAGCGAAGTTTCCCTGGAGATAATAGCTAGGCTAAGGAAACTGGAGAGAGTGGTGTCCAAGTCGAAGAGACGATTGGAAAAGTGTCTGGGCTCGACGCAGGCGGAGGACAAAGCGGAGAAGTGTTTGCGCGAGGTGAACGACATCCTGGACTCGTGTTTAGAGTGTAAGAAAAATCAAGCTGGCGCTCAAGTGACCGAGTCAGTAGGCGTAGTGGTATCTAGACTAGAGACTATACTTAAAGATAAGCTGAGCGAACTCACGATGAGGCGGCAGACGCTCGAGCAGAACGGCCAGCTGGACGATCACGAGAAGATGAGACTAATGGCCGAGAGGGTGGCATTCGAGTTTGTCATCCTCGGGCAGATCAGGTGCGCTATTGGCCGTACATTCGACCGGAGTGCCGTCCTCAGTGAATTGGTCGAAACTAGTCAGCTTGCCTCAAGCTTAATGCGTAAGATTCACGGAACTAAACCCAAAACGTACCAAAACACCACTTACATGCAGTATCTTACTAGAGTGTTAGCGAATAAGTTAGTACTAGTTGGCGGCGTGGCCCCAAAGGAAACGAGCAAAGAGGTGTCGGCTGCTCGAACCGAGAGCCTGGGCTTTTTGTTGCAAAAGCAGCAGGAGGTGAACGAGATTGTGCGTAGATACAAGGAGACGAAGCTGAGGCAGCTCGCGGAGGCATTGGCTGCCGAGACGTTGAATATGTCCGATCAGGATGATGTTGGCAAGCAACAGGTGAATAGTTCTAGTAAGAAGTTGTTGGAGGACAGGAGAATCAGAGAGGCATGGGCGTTTGCTCAGGAAACGGTTAGCAAGCAGTTGGTGCAGGCTGAGGTGTCGCACGTGATGATGCGTTGCGGTCAGATGTACGAGCAGAATATCACCAGCATCACCGATGCCTGTTTGAATTTCGAGAACGGCGAGAACGTGACGCTGGAATCGTGGATCGACGCGGCGCAGGTGAGGCTGCGCGAAGAAATGGAGCAGTCCACGTGCGAGCTGTCCGGCGAGTACGAAGAGTGTCTTCGGCAGCTGAAGAAGAATAGGTCGACGGTGATCGAGTCGAAGTACGAGTCCCGACAGCTGTTGACAGACTATGCGGACGTGATCGCGCACAAAGCTTTAATCGACGCCAGAATCGGGCTTCTTCAGGAAAGCACGAGACAGCCGACGGTCTATCCTGGCGAGACTTTCGTATCTAGTCTAATTCAAAACGACGACGTTCTTTCGCGTCTGCTGTCGGCAGACGACTACGAGTTCCAAAGCAATCCAGCCCTCGACACGGAGTACAGTTACCTTTATCAGCAGTTTAGCAAGGAGTGCGAGGACAAGATATCGGGGTCCAAGCGTGTCTCGAAGGAGCAGCTGAAGAACGTTGGCCAGAGCTTGCTCTATCTGGAGGAGGACTTGATGGAACTTGGCAAACGTCTTCGAGAGAGAGCGTGCGAGAACAATGATAATGTTGCATGGTCGAAAGCAACGTCGGTGAACATTGCCGATTGGTCGAGCGTTTGCGAGAAATGCTCGCAGCTACGCGAACAGATTAAAAAACTCCGCGACTACAACAGAAACGTGACTTGCGTACAGTGCGACCAATTGCAGGAGACGATACAGAGGATAACAGCAGAGCACAACAAAGAATTGGAGTCATTGAAACGGAATCAGGAGAGAGATTTGATGGACATTAAAGGAGAATGGGACAATCAGAGACAATCCTTGACCAGTCAGTACGAGCACGAAGCAGCAAGCTTGAGAGAAAAGGCCAGGAAATTGGAGCACAGGCTGAACGCCATGGATTCTGAGCACTCTGCCCACGTGAACGAGCTTAGAGCTGCCTATCAACGATCCATGAGCGCCGAATTGGACACGGACGCGGAAACGAGGAAGAGGTACAAGGATGAGATCAAGCAGCTTCGAGCATTGTGCGAAAAGGGCTTGATAGCTATGGAAAATTCTCATAGACGTATAATTTCGGAGATGGAGGAGAAGCATAGACAGGAATTGGAGAACTTGAGGGTGGAGAAGGAACAAGCATTATCGGAGGAGACCCAAGCGACGTTGGCAGCCCTGGATGCCATGAGAAAGGCGCACGAGCACGAAGTTCAGAAAGAAATAGCGAAATTTAAGCAGGAATTTATTAAGCAGATGCAGGCACGCGAGGACATTGGCGTGCTTCACAAAGAACACGAGTCAGTATTTAATTATTATTATTTCATTCAACTTACTATTGAAATACAAACTCGAGCCAAAACTAATTTACTCTTAATTGCCGTCTAAACATTTCCAGAGAAGAAATGGAGGAGATCAAGCAGGAGATCCTTTCGTTATCGGCGAAATACTCCTCGAAATGCGTGGAGACCGCGGCTTTGGAAGAAAAGGTGGGTTCCCTGTCGAAGCAGCTTGCTCAGGCGCAGCAGCACATCATGCAGCTGGACGTGAGGAACAAACAGCTAAGAGCACATTTGGTACTAGAAACGAACGACAGCAGCATCAATGACACCATGCAGTTGCTGAGGGGCAGAGACACCGAGATTGCCGAGCCAAGAGAGGATATTCATCGACTACAGCAGTTGAAGGTAATTCCCGATCATTTATTCCACCACGAATCCCATTGTAGATGTGGTTAACAAATGTACAATACTAAATAATTAACCCCGCCGCAATTACATGTTATGGTACCGCCTCACACGAGCTTTCTATGGTAATTTCAATGAACGTACTGAAAGAATGGTTGCCAGACTTTGGAGGAAAAAGGCTTCTAAATAAGAACTTTAGGATCGCCCATTGTATATAAAATGGTAGACGTTCGCTGTGGATGGTAAATTAGGTACAGCAAGGCTTCTGTGTTCGCTAGCTTTATACATGTCACGTGTATTTTAACCAAAGGCTGGTATCGAGGGAAGAGATTTCGACGATTCGACACCCGATTCAATTTATTCTACTACTTCCCAATCCACGTTCATTCAATTGAACCCGAATTCGCGGTGCATCTCTTCCCACCCTACCAGCCATGAATCCAATATATGTATACACACACACCATGCTCCCGGTAATTGAAATTTGACCGTCTATAACCCGTAACAGCAGCAACGCCCCAAACACTTTCTCTATTCACAAAGATTTTACTGTACCTACCAGGCCGTAACATGAGATGTAATTGCCCCGTCCCACTCGTCATCCAAGCACACCGATCCCCAACCACCGATTCACCTTAACATTACCGCGTATCGCGTTCACATATCGGTCGCACCGACACGCACACAGATCAATATATACATATACATATATATTTTCGATATTTCACTAACAGCATGGGGAGGCACCTCTTGACACAACCGGCGCGCCATCGAAATGTTCGTCGCTAAGCTACTCGCCGCCGTATTCGCCGCACCGTGTCCGGAATAGTCACGAACCTCTGTACAGATCGGCGAGCAGCGACGAGCCGAGAACGATCTGCGATCGGCCGAGGAGCTCGTTGTCCACGTTGCAACAAAAGTGCGCGACGGACAAGCAGGCCGGGTTCTCTTACAAGCTCGAGCGCGTTAAATCGGTGTCGTTGCCGTACTCGGGTAACTTTGTTAGGCCGGGCGGTAGTGGCGTCCTGTTGCCGCAAGACAGGAAAGAGACGAGCATAGGTGAGACGAGCCAGGAACGAAATGGCCTGGCGTCGCCGCTCTGGGACAGCCTGAGGCCAAGAAGCGGACTGCCCCATCAGTATCAAGGTACAGAAGGAAGTTGAAATTGAAGAGCGACGGGGACAAACGAGACACGCGCGACGAAGCTTCTGGTGGATCGTTTTTCTAGCTTCGAGTGGTCCTTCCGTTTCTTGGAAAACTCGCCTCTCTGCTTCTATGAAAAATACAGTCTCGCGTACCCTACTTCGTTACGAAACGCTGAGTGGATGTATCGAGACGTATTTGCTGTTTTGTGCTTTCTGTCGACGCTATTCGCCGGGCCCGTCCGCTTCGATCGGCATGACGATGTATTCGGAGGATCGAGGTGGATCCTGGTGGTCTTTGCGATTAACACGAATGACTCGCGTGCCTAGGCGTTTCATTAGCTATTTATTGCGGAGGGAGAGAGATCTGGAAATGCGAGACTAATCGGGTGCTTTCTGCTATGTAGAGTATTAACTGCCTGGAGGAGAGTGGTGGAATGAATTTGTTATTTACATGTGTAAACGCGCCGGTGGAGTTTCTGGAATGGTTGAAATCGATAGGCGAATTTCCAAGCTTGCGAATGGCAGATCGCCGCTCGTGCCCAAGCGTAACGGCGCGCGTAGATGTTTAGTTTCACTCGTGGGTTGTCTAACTGTAATTCTAACAAGAGACTGTCAATGATGTAACACGCAAAATGTAACCCCGCCTTCCCGTGAATGTGATTTTATACTCCATGGATGTCTGCTCTGTGCGCAAAATAATCTTCAATGTAACATTAATCGTAACAGGGTTGGGAGGTGCGCAGAGGTGATCACTTCGATCGTTTTTTGTAAACGTATTACCTGCTTTCTGCACTTTCCTACGAAGAACCTATTTTCGCAGCCAGCACACGTCGAGTCGTCGAATTTCTATTCGCAGTCAAATATTCTGCGCACCTCTGAACACCATTATCGATCTCCACGATTATTAATCACAAAGATAGCGTTGTTTAACCATTTGGGAACATACTAGATATAATAAGAAATTATTGAATTCACTGTTCTGAGCGTCGCGTCGTCTGGAATAATTACGGTGCATCGGTGAAAATATCCAAATCATTCCAGACTTTCAGAAAATTGCGAAAAAATGTTGCCACGATTTTAATACAGTTTCTATTGAAGTAATAAATGAATAGCTTCGTAGCTGTCAAACGATATAATAAATGTCTCACCAGTGACCAATATAAACGCGGGGGATAATTGTGTGAAGGGTGATGATCGTATTTCGACAATTGTATTATATTTGATACGAAAGGTGGCACAGCAGAGGTGCGAGTCAACGGTGGTTGGCAGGACGTCAGCAAAATCGAAAAGCAGCAACACCCGGAGGCATTCAGCCTCCATGTCGGCAATTCTCGCGCGACCCGCCTCACCCCGGAACCCACGGCTCTCTCCGTTGCAGGTCCGTTCTGTTCTTTGCCAATTATGGAGAAACTTGCAACGAATTCGTCATCAGCACGCTCCGTCAGTCTGCTACAAATCAAGTAGCTTTAATCATGCGCAACTTGTTTCACGTATTTGTACATAGTACCTAATTCGTTTAAGGGGGTGCTTTTTTTATTTAGTTCGTCTTATTCGCGAAGTTATTGTAGCTTCATTGCTTGGGACAAATTGTATTTGTGGGGTCTCTGCTAGCTTTCCTTTCGCAGGTTCATTGTTAAACGATCGCGGAAAAATCTATTTAATAATTTATTTAATGTTATTAGATCATTCGTTCAATGCATTCATTTTATATCGTTAAAAACTCTGCTGACCCGTGCCTTCTTTCAATTTGAAGAATTTCGACTGCACAATATTTATCACAAATGAACCTGCCGTGTATGTAAATATTTCTTCCATTTCAATGTACCTGCTACCGATCTGAACTTCCGTTTCCACGTTGCATTTAATATTTTCTATAGCAGCCGAAAGACAATCAGTAAGACAGACTTCTATTTGCAGAGCTGATGAGGTCTCCAGCATTGAGGTGGTCCAGCAGAAGTTGTCGAAGCTTGCCGCCCACACCCACGCCGAGTTATCATCACCCGCTCCACCCCCCGCTGCCGGCGGTGGGCATGGTCGCCGAGAGGAAGAAACGTTTCGAGCTCTAAATTAATATTTATTCAATCGCGCGAATCCAATTCTTCGATAGAAAATTCACCTAGAGATACCAGCAACAATTTTCCCGTTCATTTAGCATTATAAATTCATTCGCAAGCACGATTGTTCTCGTATGGTGCTAGGCCGGTTTACTCGTTCTAACAAGAGCTTCTTCTTCGACGAAGATTCGCAATATCGATTTTTATACCGCTGATTGCAATCCTGATGCGCGAACGTTCTCTCTATATTTTTCAACAAGCCGTTCCCTCTTTTCCAATCAGAATTTGCAGCTATATATTTCGTCACTGCCGTATAAGATAGAGCTTGGACGATAGAGTGCAGCGATGCTCGTGTCAATTGAATACGGCCAGCCGGGACCGTGCTCGTCGTAGTATAAAAAAAATATATTGAGCACGTTTATCAGGTAAACGTGATTCAATAGTCGAAACGATGCTTTGGTCCCGCGCGAGTCTCGCGAGTTTCTGCTTCACGGTTTGAACGCCTATCCGCGAACGATAGGTTGTTTTCCGATGGGAATATTTTGCTTTTCCGGTGTGAACCGAATTTTCACCGGATACCATTTATACAAACGGAGTCGCTGTGCACGACGGTAGCTGTTTGATAAGCATTTACATTTTGATACGAGTACATTTTTTCCGGTAGAAACGAGTTGGTAGACGTGTCGGTCGGCTTTCGCGAGCGACGTACGTTTCTGGGGCATTATTTCACCTGTCCGTCATTTCTTGTCCCTTTTCTTTTTATTTTTTTTAAATAGATATTTCATTGGTGCAAACGAAATGTTTATGGCAATCGATCGGCGCCTAATTCTGATTGGTATTTCTCTTTCTGGTGCGTGAAATTCGTGTCTCGTTCGATCGTCGGCAATATTTTATATTTACGCGAGGTACTTTCTCTAGAGATATTTTATGGCGACGAGAAATGTCATCGAAGGCGACAGCCGCAACGGAAAATGTTATAGTGGACCGTCGATTATTCGGAAAAATTATGCGTAATTTCATTGACGTTGTTCGTTTTGTTGTCTCGAATGAATTAGTGTCTGTGCCAGGGAGGCCGGAAATCCGGATAATTAATAGGTCTACCGTACCGTGAGTCATGTATAGAAGTGTCGCGGTAGTAAACGCACTATGTATGATGCATAGCTGTTCCGATATGGAAGTGCACAGAAGTGCAATAATTCGACGTGATCGTTGCGTTTGTCGATTTCATTGTTTGCGTTAAGATAAGGAGGAGGCGATTTCCCGAAATCGTGGAATTTGTTGTTCATAATCTTATGAGTGTACGAGGGGGCTAATTTTAATCGACGATCGGCTCAATGTTCGTCTTCTAGGGAGGCTTCGATTATATATATATTATTTTTCATTTGTTGACACGTTGTTCGCGACCTATTATTATTATTATTACTATTATTATATTATTTGTTTTGTAAAGTCTAAAACTAGCACGTTGAAACGCAAAACGAAAGACAATGTCTCGCCACGGCAAGAGAAGACAAGGCACGCAATATATATCTTCTGTTTTCTTTCTCTTCTCACATGTTTCTCGGTTTCTTTGTTCTTTTTCTTCTATGTATTCTTGTCAAACGTTAACTCTTCGCGGTCAGAAAATAATCTGTACGCTTGTTTTCCTCTTGTTATGTATAGATTCTGCACATAATTGAACATAATTTCGGCGTTGTCACGTTGCACTGTGTATTACCGCATTCGCTCATTCGTGTAAATGTTTCTTTTTTATGTCCGATCGCGATATTATCATTTTCTGATGTTAATACTGTATAGTTTATGACGTTTTCAATTTAAGAAGCAAAAAATTATAAATAGCGTAGAATTAACCCCTTCCATATCAAATGGATTGTTTATATCGTATGTTATTCTTATTGTATTCTATATTCTATAAATATATAAATATATATACACATATATGTATATATATATGTATATTGTCGCGGTTCGTTCCAGTGAGGATGTCGTCCGACATCGTGGTCGATGTGGATGGCAGCGTTTTGCAACACAAAAAAAGAAGTAATGAACAAGAAGAGGATTATCAATAACAATACGATTCATTATCTCTTACGTAGAGTAATTTACTCAGGATTGTTTAACATTTATAATATATTACGATTATACTTATTGTATTTGTATTATAATTTATAATAACGTTTGAAATAAAATATAGTAACCATTGACGTGAATATATCCGAAAGAAAGGGCAGATTCCTACGTATCGGTGAGACAACACTAATGCAACTATAAAACTCCTTTATTGTTAATTATTTCGTTAAACTCCAATAATCAACAGTTACTAGTATTGTCTCTAATTGAAATCTACTATCTAGAATTATTATAAATTTATCAAAGATTCTACAAATTATTTCTTTTAATTATTTCCTTTATAATTCATATATGTTTCGCCTTGAAAATTACATTTTGTTATTCCTCAAGTTTTTTTGTAATGGAAGTACCCATGTATATATTTTAATACATTAATTGATTAATATGTGAAATATGTGTTTGAAACTACGCGGGTCTCTGCTATATCTACAGTGCCTGCTATGGTACTGCCATCTCCACGAAGCTCCATGAAACTACTCGCACCTGCTATGGTTTCGCCATCTCCACGAAACTCTTTGAAACTACTCGTGCCTCTTACTTACCTTTCGTGTAGATACAGCAGAGGCCCGAGTAGTTTCAAGACGTTCTGTAAAGATGGCGATACCATAGCAGGCGCGAGTAGTTACAAGGAGTTCCGTATAGATGGTGATACCACAGACGAGATATAACAATAGACAAGACATCTTATGGACTTTCGTGGCCCAACGTGACTGTCATACCGACTCAGAAATCCCACGCTGATTTGAGCGTCCTCTGCTCATGGGCAGTGATCACTTGAAGAACTATTATTTACTAAAGTAGTGGGGACGGGATTCATGCGATTGTGTGAATATATGTAAATGCTTTGAGGGGAGCAGGACAGCTTTTTCTCGAGCAACGTTTCGGTAGAAAAATTGAGCTACGGTGCCTGGTCGCGCGATGCACTTCGGCTCGGCTCGAGTTGAGTCGAAACCACATCGCGATGCATCGGGGCAATGAAATTGACAGTGTCACGTCAAGCGTCCCGCCTGTGCTGTCCCGCTTTCATTGCGCAGCAAATAACAAAAGAATTCTTTAACGAGGATCGTAGGTCCAGCTAAAACTTAATCAGAACCCGCAGAAGTTCAATAGGCACGACCCTAGAGTCGTAGGTCCGGCTAAAAGTTGGTCAGAAAACGTAAAAGTCCAGTAGGTACAACTCTGGGATCGTAGGTTCAGCTATAAGTCGGTCAGAACCCGAAGAAGTACAATAGACACGATCCTAGAGTCGTAGGTCCGGCTAAAAGTTGGTCAGAAAACGTAAAAGTCCAGTAGGTACAACCCTAGGATCGTAGATTCAGCTAAAAGTTGGTCAGAACCCGAAGAAGTACACAGTAGACATGACCCTAGAGTCGTAGGTCCGGCTAAAAGATGGTCAGAAAACGTAAAAGTCCAGTAGGTACAACCCTAGGATCGTAGGTTTAGCTAAAAATTGGTCAGAAGTCGAAAAAGTTCAGTACGTATGACCTTAGTACAGTAGTATGCACGACCGCGATCGGAGACCTTCGAAGAGTTCGAAAATTGCGAATACCACCGAGCGCGACCGAGCGTTACCGACGCGCCGGCGCGTCGCGGAGTGGGGATGCCGGTGCGCGGCGCACGCGGTGTCACTATCAGTTCAAGCGTCGTACCGTACGGGTCGTCTATGCTGTCGAAGGTTAGCGACATATGTACATCAGCTTACAACACAATAGCATCTCGGGGTTTACTTTATCACCGCATACGCTTGTCTATTACCTTCTATTAATTAATACACGTTTATTTAACAATCGTTTGACTATCGTGGATATCCATTAAACTCTTTCTCGAGTCTCTTTTGCTGGACGCTTGACCGGTCATCCGTTACCACCGATTTTTTGATTCGCGATAACTAGTCGTTTATTAAAATATCGGGTTAATTAATTTATTAGTTTAAACAGTTCTTTGAATATTTATTATATTTTATTACACGATTATTCGGATTCGATGCGGTGTTAAGGTTGCGTTTATTTTCATTGCAATGTCACTTACATACTCAGTTACATATGTCCTTTCGCAACTTTGAATTCGATTCTGATTTTAGCACAGGTTTATCACGTTGCTTTTCTTTTTGTTGCAGGTACAATGGGTGATTGGTTGGTGGAGGATAATATATTGAGGCTGCAGGAATGGAGTATTGAGATACAATTACTGCGATGCATAACAATCAGTCCGATGACCTATGATGAAGGATTGGTAACATTTAATTTATTATCCCAACGGTTTACGTATATTTCTTGTTATCTGGCGATTGGATTTTGGCTCAAGTTCTTTTCTTTCGGTTGAAAGTTATTGAGCAATTTAAACATTTTAAATAGAACTTACAATATGCCACTCGCGATTGAAACTAGAGTCTGTAAATTTCATTAATTCTAAACGAAAAATTGAAATACTTTCATGTTTCGCTGCATATCGGTCGCGATTTCTGTTATAGCTTCACTAGTATTTATTAAAAACTTTTATTATCTCTGTGACTTGGCACAAGTACGGTCAAATTGTATTTTCGATGCAGCATTGTCCGCGTACTTACGTACTGGTTGCCATGCACTTGAAGCATGATAAATAGTTTCGAGTCGTGATTTCTACAAGCAGCTACGAGAACTTATAAATGCGCGATATTGCTTACTAACTAAGATCATGATCACCTTTAAAACTCGGACAAAGAACAGTCACAGTATGCTTTTGATAAATCATTTATATTAATCTATAATAGTATATGTTGAATAGACAATTAACAGTAATTAAATCAGAATAATAATACGGTAGTACTTTATTAAAACAAAGCAGTATTTCCTCAACAGACGTTTGACAGGATGAAGAAATAAGAAAGAGACAAATAAAATCAAATGTGTATTGCTTCAATTTCTACCGCCTCACCCTATTTACTAACTTGTACAGATTCTCTTTCAGAAAATATTGATGACCGCGCGCAATGCGGTCGGTAGAGTCAGTTCTTGTTCCGTCAAAGTTCTTTTTATTATTTTCTGAGCGAAACCGCTCATAATAATTATAACTAAATATAAATAACAGTAAAGATACGCGAAAGTAGAGTCAGTGTTTGCTTCGAAATATTGCTCTCGCGAAATTAGAGTCACTCTGTTCGTCGATCACAATTGACGTGCGCGATAGTAGTCTTTTATTTTATTTTTTTTTCTTTCGCAATAAGTATTCCGGTATTAGAGTCAGCACCGATGCAGTTCGGCGAGTTCGGGCACTCATCCATCAACTCGAAGAGTAAGTATCTCTGTATTTCTTTAATCTTATTTTACAATGGTCTTTGATAATTATCATGATCGAAAAGTACTCAAAACGCAAAGATTTCAATGTTGTCTGTTCTTTTGAATGTTTCAGAAGCTGCCATGGGCTCAATTGTATCACCATAACGATATTGTTGGCCGCGCGCAATGCGGTTGGTAGAGTCAGTGCTTGTTCCGTCAAAGTTCTTTTTATTATTTTTTGAGCGCAGCCGCTCTTAATAATAATTCAACATAAATAACAGTAAAGAGACGCGAAATTAGAGTCAGTGTTTGCTCCGAAATAATACTCTCGCGAAAAATAGAGTCACTTTGTTCGTCGATCACAATTATTCCGTTTCCTTTTCCGTTCTCGGCTCGGAGGACTGATGGTTAGGGACTTAGTGTCAGCGAGTTACGATGTGCGGGGGCGTGATTGTGGTTCTGGACCCTGGTCACGAGGCCCTCGGTTAGACTACGTTATTCTCTAACATGGGTAGGTTATCCACCATTCTGGAATCGTGGTCGCGGTTCTTGCAATATCCGGGTTGCAGTGTCATCGGGGGGCGGTGTGTGGGGCTGTGATTGCTTTTCTGGACACTTTGGCCCGCCTAGTAGGAAATTCCTATGTGTTAGACCACGCCAAGCACACCTTGGGGTGGCAGAAGGCATACGGGTCATAATCTAGAATCGTGGTTGTGGTTTTGCATATCCGTGCCTTAATGATTTCTGTGGCTCGGAATCGAAACTGGTCTCGATGCTAAGTCGTTTTACTGTCCAGACTCTGAGCCGAGGACTCGCGGGCTGCTCGGTAGCAGTCACAAAAACAGTAGAAATACTGTCGCGAAATTAGAATCACTTTGTTCGTCAATCATAAGTGTTCCATTAGAGTCAGTGTCCTGTTCAGCGAGTTCGGGCTTTCAGCCATCAATTTGACGAGTAAGTATCTCCTTCGTTCTTTAATCTTGTATTGCAATAATCATTGATAATTAACACATTCCAAAAGTACTGAAAATACATAGATTTTAATGTTGTTTGCTCTTTTTGAATGTTTCAGCAGCTTCCATGGCTTCGATGGCGACGAGCTTGACCGCACACCTGGTGAGTCTGCAACCGGTGAGTGGCATGCTTTAAAGTTCCTCCGGTCACTCAATCATGTCGCAGGACGAAAGGTCCGAACCGACACGGGTGACTGGTTGTAATTACGTAGATTTTTCTGGCAAGCACTGTGACCATGGGTATATGGAAATATACTCATGAGTAGTAACTTCTTTACTGCTTTATATTATGTGAGGATAGGTCTTCTTGTACAACGCGTTTTTAAATAGCTTGATAATTTTAAAACAGATCATATTTAGTACAAAATATATCACTATATACCTTTTTATAATAGAGTATTTAATTGAATACCTATGAAACGATATTTAAATAGTTATTAATTATTGAATGAATATAAAGTAACGTCCAGTATTCTACGTGCATTAGTTTGTAGTGGAGAAGTCGAATACCATTCGACTTCGTTTACTTGTCAATTGCAATGACTGCACAGTTAGAATAAATTGCATAATTATTGCTGTTAGTAAGAGTGTAGTATTTCATCTTTTTCTACTTTGATAATATATAAAGTGAAGGTACTCATTTACCTTATCAATTTGGTGGAACTATCGAATAATTTTATTATTCGATATCCATATTAGTCTTTAGCGTTTAAAGATATCGATACGTTCATTGTTTCCGTACAAAATGTTAATTAAACCTGAATGTACAAGAAGACAATACGCGAACGGGTAGTTTTCGAAATCAAGGCAATCAACTTTTAAAGCAATCTTGCGTTTTAGAATCAATGCTTTGATAACGGGAACGCCCGAGGATGTTTCAATTTAATTCAAAGTATATTAAAGTAGAGTCGTTGAATAATTTCTCTATTAACGTAGAGTCTTTGAATAATTTTTCTAATAAAGTAGAGTCACTGCATAATTTTTCTAATATAGTAGAGTCATTGCACAATTTTTCTAATAAAGTAGAGTCATTTAATTTTCTCTTCAATAAAATAGAATCATATATAGATCTGTTGTACATATATATGTATTTTAGCCCGTTAGAAAATCAGTATGTCCTTATCATCTTTTTAGACGAGGATTTTCAGGTTTAACCCTTTCCGTGTTCACTGCCCGGATCCCACTCACGTGCCCCGGTGCTACTTGGGTGGGAAAACGGTGGTAGAGCACGATGATATTTTTTAGTTTATAAGCCATAAAATGATTTATTGTTGGCGACTGACAGTGCGTTGGTGTATCGTGCACGACGTAATATCCGCATTGTGTGTGTGGTTAGGCTGTGGATTTGCGTCGTTCCGTATTAAAATGTAGCTATTATGACCAAGATAAGATGTCCATCAATTTAAAACAGAGACATCATTTTTAGTATTATTTGCTTCAATAATTCCTACTATACTTGGGCACGAAGTTTTTGTCATTTAAGATGACAGAGGCCAAATGCCAAAGAGAATCGAATATACTTATCAATTGCTATTTAATTATCCTATTAAACATCGACCGCGGCGTGGTCTTTTTCCACGCGAACGCAAAGATCCCAGCCACTGTCAGTCGATTTCAGAAAAATGGTACGTACATTAGAGTGTGCAAGTTGTGTGACAGCACTTGGGTGTCGGGGGTGTCCCGGGACGCCTCCCTAGTGTAGGCTTTTGCGCCCAAGTGTTTGACTGAGAACCGTGGAGTGTCGTGTGTTGGTGTGTTTGTTTGCCATTTTTTAAATATAGGTCCAGGTAGGATAGGTAGCATACTTTCTGGTGTGATTGATAGACATAAGTAGGTAGGGCCGGGCAGGTTGACACAGTCTCCGATCGGGTAGGCACTATTTCGCGTGTTCAACCTGTTTCAGGAAATCTGATTTGAAAAGTCGACGGTGAAGCTGTGGCGCGAACGAAAATGCGTTCGCCTCTGGCTTTGCCTATCGATTTTTCGAATCCTTCGCGGTCGTGGTCGCGATTTAGGCTCCGAAACGAAACGCGTTACATTATGCTCGAGGCTGCACGTGTGAACGAAGAACGATTACAATTTTAATCGTAATCTATGTGATTTTCCGTAATCACAATTTTACGATTTTATTTGATCGCCATTCGGCCACGTGTGTTCCATTTAGCCCCGCGATTCAAACTCTTTATTTCACCTTTATAAGTTTTTCCTTGGTTTCCGATTAGAGTCTCGAGCCTAGTTTAAGTTTCAGCTGACCCTTGGGTCCGACGAAATGGGGAGGCTATATGCCGAAGAGGCCCGACAAACTGTCACTCAAGAGGGCAACTACTAATGGCTCCCCATTCTTTTTAAGAATGGGGAATCATTCTGTGTTACTACTTTGTCACTGTGCTTGCATTTTCATTTGTAGTATTTTTATTTGTACTTGGCCGATGCACATTCCGGCCCAACGATACAGCCCTCCCAAAAATATCGCGTTGCTTTAGAGTTGCGAAAAACTTGCGAACGGGTCGAGTTGGAGTTGCGTTGAATGCCACTTATTGCTATTCTTATTGCTAGTTAAATTGTAGTATTTTATAATACACTTTACATTTGAGCTTCTAGTGTTGCGGAAATTGTTTTCGCGTATTGGAACTTTCAGTTCATTTTTCAGAGGATCTTCAATTTGCTTAATTTTGGATAGTACATATAATTTACTGTTTGCTTTCTATTAGTCTTAATAAATAGTGTTGCGAAATGATTGTTTCGCGAGTTCCAGTTAGCGTTGCGTTGATTAAAGATCGCGTTTTTAAGTAGAGCTGCGACTACTAGTCCCCATCTGCTTCCAATTGGAAGCCTGTTCCTGAACCAGGAACTTTTTCTTTTCAGCGTTTTATATTAGCCTTTCTTTTTATTTTATTTTTCTTAATAATTATACTACCTGGAATGTCTGTTGATGGAAGTACTGCTAAAAATTTGCATACATATTAGTAAATTACTGTGTGAACGAAATGAAAGGAAATGAAAAAGAAAATAAATGAAAGAGAATGGAAAGAAAAAAGAAAAGAAAAGAAAAGAAAAGAAAAGAAAAGAAAAGAAAAGAAAAGAAAAGAAAAGAAAAGAAAAGAAAAAGAACAAAGATAAGAAAAGAAAAGAAAAAGAGCAAAGTAAAAAACAGATATAATTTGCAGAATCTTTGATAAATTTATAATAATTCTAGATAGTAGATTTAAATTAGAGTTAATACTAGTGACTGTTCATTATTGGAGTTTAACTCTTAAATATTTCCTCTTAATTGTTGCAATTCTATCTTAACCTTTTCTTTAGTAGAGCCAATTTTTATAACTTTTCGAGCTTGCTTTGTAGAAATTGAAATTCACTCGCGATATCCGTAAATGTTTAAACAAAAATCCTTGCACGAAAAACGTTATTGGCAGTAGTTGGGTCTCGGCATGGTGATAGTTGAAGTTTGATATTTTTCTTCCGAATAATCGTTTGTCGCTTCTTTGTTGAAGCAAAATAGAATCAATTGTAGTGAAATGTGACTACTTCATTTTGGAGTTTTTAATGAACGTGATACCACCATTCAGTTTGATCTAGAACGTACAAAAGAATATATCACTTTGGCCGAAATCCAATTAACTATTGTTAACAAAAAATAGCAGCATTTTTCATATCAATTCTGATTTATTAACTGCGCTAAAATTCAGTTATTACGAATTAAAAGCAGCTTCATTTCGATATAAAATGGGGAGGCTTGGGGATGTCACTAATCCAATGCTTGAGATTGTTACAGATTCACAGATGAACCCAAATATGCTATACTAAACAAACATAAGTACATACGTCAGGGGCTCAAGAGTGGAATATATAGAATACAGATCCAGAAATATTATCAAAGACACGATTGGAAACTTTAAAATTAAAGAGCCAGCCTCGTCGATTCAATTTGTGAGTTTAAGAATTCATTCTTATAATGCTTTACTAATTATTTCGAGTTTGTGCATGTTTCAGAAGCATTGAAAAGAAGAGGATTCATGAAACAATGTATAATACGAACACACCCTCACCCCATCCCTGCCCCAAACCCCTGTCCTTATTAACTAATTACAGGTGTTAGACAATTAATTAGGCAGGCCCAAATATAAATCGAACAATACATTTAGCTCTTTATGTAGGTAGGATTTGTCTCAACACACAATCTTAGATCTTTATACTGGCAGGTTTTACACGAATTTAAATTATTAAACTTTTAATAGGCAGGGTTTATAAAACCAAATATTGTTGGCAGGTGCTGCAATTTTTTGGTTCGGTTTCTGTCTGTTCTAGGACACCATGGACCACGAGAGATTAATACGGACTAACCGAAGAGGATTTAAGTATATGTATACTCATACCTACATGAGTATGGGATAGTATCTATTACAGTCCTATGTAGATAGGATATTATGGAAATTGTTCTTTTATTCGATCTGTTAGATGTTATACTAGGTAGGGTGATTCTAGTCTTAAGTTAGCTCTTTAGTCAGGCAGGGCGTATTCGAATCTAATCTAAAATTTAAGAAAGTAGGATTTATTTTTAAGTTATGTCTTAGCTTTTAAGCCCGCAGTGTTCACCACTGCAATAATATTTCGTTGTCTAGTTTTTAAGATCATAGGATATATTTTTAAGACAGTTTTATTTCAGGAACGTGAATTCTCTTGCAGATTTTCTTTCAGGTTTCCTTCTGATATTCCATTTAGCTTTCGGTCGTGAATTTTCCAACTACTCCTCTTGTTGTCTTACTTGTACTACGATCAATTACTGAACGTTCTACAAATTGACAATAATAGGAGATTTTTCTTTGTCACATGTTATATTAGAATTAGTTTTCGCGTAATTGGAGGGTGGAAGGGCCGTGGCTAGGGTGGGTCTCCATGCGCAGTAACCTCCACGTGGTGAGACCCGGGCAATCAATTATTTATCGTATAATTATTAAACGTTTAAGAGACGTTTGATAATTATGTGGAAAATAATTCGAGCGAATGGACTGCGCATTGCACTTTCCCCTCTCATTCCCTTTTTGCTTCATTCTCTTATTAGCTTCATTCCCTTTTCCGTTCTCGGCCCGGAGGACGGATGGTAAGGCGCTTTTGGCACTTGTGGCGGTATTTAGGTTGCAGTGTCATCGTGGAGCAGTGTGTGAGGCTGTGATTGCGGTTCTGGACAGGTGACCCGCCAAGTAGGATATTTCTCCTCGTTAGACCACGCCAAGCACACCTTGGGGTGGCAGAAGGCATATGGGACATAATCTGGAATCGTGGTTGCGGTCTTGCATATCCGTTCCTCCATGATTGCTGTGGCTCGGTATCGAAACAGGTGTTGATTGTAAGTCGTGTTACTGTCCAGACTATGGGCCGAGGGCTAGCGGACTGCTCGGTAGCAGTCACTTTCGTTATTTGCCTCCCATTTGATCCCACTTGTGAGTTGAAGATTTTTATAATGCTTTACTAATTACATCCACTTTGTCTTTGTTTCAGAAGAACTGAAAGGAATCAGCTAAAGAAGATGAATGCTTAAAAAATGTATAATATGACCACACTCTCACTCTGCCCCTGCCCTGCCCGTGCCCAGCCCTTACCCTTACACGTGCCCCTGCCGCTGCCCTTTTATTCAGGCAGGTTTTACACGAATTGAATTTATTAGACTTTTAATTAGGCAGGGTTTATGAAACTAAAAATTGATTCAATCTGTTCTAGGACACCATGGGCCACGAAATTAATTCCTCTTCAATTAGTCCATATTAAGCATATGCATACTTATACCTACACGAGTATAGGATAGTATCTATTACAGTCCTATGTAAATAGGATATTATTGAAATTGTTCTTTTATTCGAACTGTTAGATGTTATACTAGGTAGGGCGATTCTAGTTTTAAGTTAGATCTTTAGTCAGGCAGGACGCATTTGAATTTAATGTAGTATTTAAGAAAGGAGGATTCATTTTTAAACTGCGTCTTGGTTTTTAAGACAGCAGTGTACACTGCTGTGATAATATTTCGTTGTCTAGTTTCTAAGATTATAAGATATATTATTAAGAAAGTTTTATTTCAGGAAATTGGACTCTGATTTTCTTTTCTTTTCTCTGATTTTCTTTCAGGTTTCGTTCTGATATTCCATTTAGCTTTCGGTCGTGAATTTTCCAACTACTCCTCTTGTTGTCTTACTTGTACTACGATCAATTACTGAACGTTCTACAAATTGACAATAATAGGAGATTTTTCCTTCTCACATGTTATATTAGAATTAGTTTTCGCGTAATTGGAGGGTGGAAGGGCCGTGGCTAGGGTGGGTCTCCATGCGCAGTAACCTCCACGTGGTGAGACCCGGGCAATCAATTATTTATCGTATAATTATTAAACGTTTAACCGACGTTTGATAATTATGCGGAAAATAATTCGAGCGAATTGACTGCGTATTGTACTTAGGATACAATGTACAATAATGGCCGCTCAGTGTTCGTTCATATCCCCAATTAATGCTTGCCGAGACATCGCCACCAATCCTTGGACCTACTCCGAATCGGAGTATAAATTTTACTCCAATTATTAATTTGGTATTATATATTTTCAGAAAAATCTCGATTAGTACACTTCGCTCGGGACCGAATACGAACACTAATCGTTTGCAGACACGTTTATCCCAGGAATTGTCTTATATTAGTAAATAATTTACTTCGTTATTGTTATTAGTTGAATATAAATAAGAAATTGCGTCTTTCATTAACGATAAAATTGCTCCAATGAAAAAGATAATGAAAGAATTTGTCTAGTAATTATACAATTAACAATTGTAGTATACAATTATCGTCATTATCTTTTTCATTGTGGCAACTTTTTTATTGGTAATTTATCAGAAAATAATGTAAAGTATAACTTTAAAAATTATTTCATTTATTGATAGTACAATTGAAATAAGAAAACTTGTTAACATGTGTTTCTTTAATTAAAAGATTTTTAATTAACATTAAATGTTTCATATCCTTTGTTGCCTTTCATTGCGGCAAAGAACAAAAGAATTCTTTAAAATTATTCAATTTTCGCATCGGTTTCAATAATCTGTGGGTAACGTTGCGAGTGACACGGAAATGGTAATGGGACGCGGCGTCCCAGAAATCGGGGCCGAAAAAATACATTGCATGTCTTGTCTATTCCTATATCTCGTCGGTGCTTCGAGCACTACTTTTTAGATGGCGAAACCGAAGCCACTTTGGGTGTAGATAAGACAGGGGTGCGAGTGGTACGAAATTTCAAGCACTTGTTTATAAATAGCGGTCCGATAAGCTTTGATTATTTCTGTCTTCATTTATTAAATTAAGTTAATAATGCTCGCAAATCGTTTCGTACTATCATTTACATGTCGATAAAGTGTTAGCAAACACGGTATTACAATCTACATTAAGGTTAATACGTGTAGTAACATTGCCAGTTCCACTGTTCACTTTATTTTTACAACAATCAAGCTCTTTAGCATAGGTAAATACATTTGTGAATATTTCTTTCTTTCCACAAATTTTCCAGCATGTGATAAATACATACTAGTAGCGGTATTATTCTTTATTTCGGTCTCGCAGCAATGAAAGTTTGGTTAGTGTACATATAACCTATCTTTGCAATACTATATGAACTCTTGCACTCCCATCTTCTGTTTCGCTCTTACTTTTCATACTTTCTCCACCTTATGCATCGCACTATTTCTTGTCTCTTTATCGCACGTCTATTACACATCCTTTCATTTCCTCTCTGTTTCATTACAAATTCCTAAGTCATTTCTGCGCTATTAATTGCTGACTCTTTCCTGTCCCCTCTTTACTTTGGTACTGACGTATTGCTCCCGTTGTAATACATTTAAACCTTTCATTATATCTTGCTTCTTGTATTTTTCTTGAAGGCTCTTCGTTGGATCCTTTAGTTCCGTTCTTATCAAATTTAATATCCTCGCACTCGTTTCATTCGTTCTAAAAGACCCTTTCTCTTATGCTTCTAGTTAGGCCTGCCGTACTTTCTTTTACGACTAAATATCCTTTAACAATCTTTCTATCTCCTGTTATATACTTACTAATATATTTTTTTGTGTTCGTAGGTTTTGTAGGCAAAGGACAAGGGGCATTGATCGCTAATTCTCATTGTGCATAAAAAGAAGGAAGAAGATAGAATAACCATCGCCATATACATACTTCAGTAATATTAAATTGGTTTTGTGGGATTGGAAGGTGTATGCAACGAAGGCTGATGTAAGTGTAATACGTCTCTAAATATCTTTTTCTTTCATTAAATCTTCCTGTGTGTAATAATTACATACTAGCAATGAATTCTTCTCCTTCACTCTTTCTTGCAAACCATCTCTACTCTACACATTATCCCATTACTTACAACCTTATTTCATTTCGATTATACATTTAGTCTTTAAGGCTCCCCATCACTTTCTTTACTTCTCTTCTCATCAAAATCATTCGTGTTTGATTCATTCCATTCCTTTCTAAATAATCCTCCCCTTTTCTTATACTTATAGTGTGGTCTTTCCCCATTTCATTTTCTTCTAACTATCCCTTAACAATGTTTCTTTCACCTGTTACATACTTACTAATATATTTTTTGTGCGTTTGCAGGTTTCGCATCCAAAGTGTAAGGAACATTGACCGGTGTATCTCATCATGCATAAAAGCAAGAATGAAGAAAGAATAACTCCTGCCACATACTTTAGTTATATTAAATTGGTTTATACAAATAGTTTGTAACTGTTAGAGCATAAGAGTAATTTAGAACAATTGTGTAATTCACTATAATGTATATTTATTATATCTTTTATTTTATATTCAGTTTATTCGGTAGATCTTGTATAAACTTTAATACTACTTATAATAGTATTACAAGTTCTACTAAATATGCTAAATATAAAATGAAAGATGTAATAAATAATTTACATATGCACCAGTTACACAATTGCGTTAATTTAATAATAAGTTTTATCTATAAGATATATTGTAAATTAACTTTAAAGAATAGTTTACTTAATAGTGAGCATGTCCAATGTAGTTATTTGAGCGGAGAGAATCTTAAGTTCTTATTGCAATTACTTTTGAGTTCTCGTTTCTATCTTTGTATCTATCTGCAGCTGTAAATATTGTGTATTATTTATTGCCCTGCTTCTTATGTAGACCCTTCTGTTTTCTGACGCTTTCGAGATAATTCATTAGTAACATAAATCATATATGTTTCGCCTAGAGAATTGCATTTTATTATTCCTCAAGAAGACTTCTTTTTTATAATTGAAATACCCGTGTATATATCTTTTAATTCATAAATTGAGTAATATCTGGAAAGATATACTTGAATCTACGCGGGTCCCTGCCATATCTACGGTGCCAGCTTTGGTTTCGCCATCTATACAGAACTTCGCGAAACTACTCGCGGCCCTTACTTACCTTAAGTGTAGGTATGGCAGAGGCCCGGTAGTTTTATTCTGATCTGTATAGATGGCGATACTGATGACTCTAGATAAAACAGACACACACGTAGCTTCGAGCACTACTTTTTAGATGGCGAAACCGAAGCCACTTTGGGTGTAGATAAGACAGGGATGCGAGTGGTACGAAATTTCAAGCACTTGTTTATAAATAGCGGTGCGATAAGATTTGATTATTTCTGTCTTCATTTATTAAATTAAGTTAATAATGCTCGCAAATCGTTACGTACTATCATTTACATGTCGATAAAGTTTTAGCAAACACGGTATTACAATCTACATTAAGGTTAATACGTGTAGTAACATTGCCAGTTCCACTGTTCACTTTATTTTTACAACAATCAAGCTTTTAGCATAGGTAAATACATTTGTGAATATTTCTTTCTTTCCACAAATTTTCCAGCATGTGATAAATACATACTAGTAGCGGTATTATTCTTTATTTCGGTCTCGCAGCAATGAAAGTTTGGTTAGTGTACATATAACCTATCTTTGCAATACTATATGAACTCTTGCACTCCCATCTTCTGTTTCGCTCTTACTTTTCATACTTTCTCCACCTTATGCATCGCACTATTTCTTGTCTCTTTATCGCACGTCTATTACACATCCTTTCATTTCCTCTCTGTTTCATTACAAATTCCTAAGTCATTTCTGCGCTATTAATTGCTGACTCTTTCCTGTCCCCTCTTTACTTTGGTACTGACGTATTGCTCCCGTTGTAATACATTTAAACCTTTCATTATATCTTGCTTCTTGTATTTTTCTTGAAGGCTCTTCGTTGGATCCTTTAGTTCCGTTCTTATCAAATTTAATATCCTCGCACTCGTTTCATTCGTTCTAAAAGACCCTTTCTCTTATGCTTCTAGTTAGGCCTGCCGTACTTTCTTTTACGACTAAATAGCCTTTAACAATCTTTCTATCTCCTGTTATATACTTACTAATATATTTTTTTGTGTGCGTAGGTTTTGTAGGCAAAGGACAAGGGGCATTGATCGCTAATTCTCATTGTGCATAAAAAGAAGGAAGAAGAAAGAATAACCATCGCCATATACATACTTCAGTAATATTAAATTGGTTTTGTGGAATTGGAAGGTGTATGCAACGAAGGCTGATGTAAGTGTAATACGTGTCTAAATATCTTTTTCTTTCAATAAATCTTCCTGCGCGTAATAATTACATACTAACAATAGTATTCCTTTTTTTGTCGGCCTCGCAGCTATGAAATGTCGGTTTAGTGTACATATAGCCTTACTTTTGATTACTATCTTAGCTTACGCATTCTTCTTCTCCACTCTTTCTTGCAAACCTTCTGTACATTATCCCATTACTTATCCCCTTATTTCATTTTGATTATACATTTAGTCTTTAAGGCTCACCATCACTTTCTTTACTCCCCTTCTCGTCAAATTCATTCATGTTGGATTCATTCCATTCCTTTTTAAATAATCCCCCCCTTTTCTTATACTTCTGGTGTGATCTTTCCCTATTTCGTTTTCTTCTAACTATCCCTTAACAATGTTTCTTTCGCCTGTTACATGCTTACTAATATATTCTTTGTGTGTGCAGGTTTCGCATCCAAAGAGTGAGGAACATTGCCCGGTGCATCTCATCATGCATAAAAGCAAGAAAGAAGAAAGAATACAGAATAACTCCTGCTACATACTTTAGTTAAAGTAAATTGGTTTATAAAAATAGTTTGTAACTATTAGAGCATAAGATTAATTTAGAACAATTGTGTAATTAACTGTCATGTATATCTATTATATGTATATTTTATTTTATATTCAGCTTATTCGGTAGATCTTATATAAACTTTAATAGTACGTTTACTACAAGTTCTACTGAATGTGCTAAATGTAAAATGAAAGATATAATAAATAATTTACATATGCACCAGTTACACAATTGCTGCAATTTAAATTTATACGCTTCTGCATGTAAACTGTGTAAATTTTAGTATAAGTTTTACCTGTAAGAATATGTATTGTAAATTAACTTCAAAGAATAGTTTATAAGTATTAGATCATTTATATTTATAATATTCTTTATATTATATAAATGTTAGTTTAGAATTGATACAAGATTTACTTGTACGATTAATTGTAAATTGATATATAAGAATACTTCATAAGTGTTAGCTTGTACATTTGAATTACAACATTCTTGTAACTTGTATCTTCATTAATTAATTTAATAAATCTTCAATAAAAGGAATTCCATTGCTCTCTTTATTTTAACACCTTACCTATCCTTGAAAAGACCTGATTCCACTTCCTTAAACATGAAGTACCGTGGACGGACTTTAAATGCAAAGTCCTAAAGCGAGAAACTTGTAAAAATAGACCTGAACATTATTAACGTTGGCGCTAATTGTTAAGGAATTAATACGTCTTGATGGGCTCTTCAAATTTAAATTCTCGGAAATTCTTGGAACGTGACGTCATTTCCAAGAATTGGTGAAGTCGAATACCTCCTCGCATATCATATTCTCCTAATACAAATCCACGATTTTCAGCGAGATATTATTGGCAGAAACTCGGAAATTTCATCGCTCGGAAATTCCTGGAATGTGACGACATTTCTGAGGACGAATACCTCCTTGCATATCATATTCTCCTGATACAAATCCACGATTTTCGGCGAGATATTTTTGCCAGAAACTCAGAAATTTTGCGCTCGGAAATTCCTGGAATGTGACGTCAGTTCTGAGAACGAATACCTCCTTGCGTATCATATTCTCCTGATACAAATCCAGGATTTTCGGCGAGGTATTTTTGGCAGAAACTCGGAAATTTTGCGCTCGGAAATTCCTGGAACGTGACGTCATTTGTGAGAACGAATACCTCCTTGCATATCATATTCTCCTGATACAAATCCACGATTTTCAGTAGAAATTTAAGTGCCGAAAATCTTGGATTTGTATCAGGAGAATATGATATGCAAGGAGGTATTCGTTCTCACAAATGACGTCACATTCCAGGAATTTCCGAGGGCAAAATTTCTGAGTTTCTGGCAAAAATATCTCGCTGAAAATCGTGGATTTGTATCAGGAGAATATGATATGCGAGGAGGTCTTTCATCGCAGCAATTCTTGGAAATGACGTCACGTACCAGGAATTTCCGAGCTCTTAATTTTTTGGACTTCTGCTATCCAATTTTGCAAGAAGTGAGGACTTAGAATTTGCTGCTTCCAAATTTAATAACGAATAGGGCCATTTTTACAAGTTTCCCGCTTTAGAACTTTCCATTTCAAGTTCGCCCACGGTACTTCTTGTATAAGGAATTGGAATTAGGTTCTTTTAAGGATTGTTAAGGTGTGAAAATAAGAAGAGCAGTCGAGTTCTTTTCATTGAACATTTATTTAAACTAATCAATGAAGATACAAGTTACAAAAATGTTGTAGTCCAAACTTACAAGCTAATCCTTATGAACTATTCTTTTATATCTATTTACAATAGATCGTACAACTAAATATTGTATCAATACTAAACTAACATTTATGTAGCATAACAAATACTATAAACATAAATAATCTAATACTTATAAACTATTCCTTGAAGATAATATACAATATATCTTACAGATAAAACTTATACTAAAATGTACGTACATACTTTATATGCTAAAGCTTATTTTAAATTACAGCAATTGTGTAACTTGTGCATATGTAAATTGTTTATTATATCTTTCATTATACATTTAGCACATTCAGTAGAACTTGTAGTAAACGTACTATTAAAGTTTATATAAGATCTACCGAATAAGCTGAATATAAAATAAAATATACATATAATAGATATACATGACAGTTAATTACACAATTGTTCTAAATTAATCTTATGCTCTAATAGTTACAAACTATTTTTATAAACCAATTTACTTTAACTAAAGTATGTAGCAGGAGTTATTCTGTATTCTTTCTTCTTTCTTGCTTTTATGCATGATGAGATGCACCGGGCAATGTTCCTCACTCTTTGGATGCGAAACCTGCACACACAAAGAATATATTAGTAAGCATGTAACAGGCGAAAGAAACATTGTTAAGGGATAGTTAGAAGAAAACGAAATAGGGAAAGATCACACCAGAAGTATAAGAAAAGGGGGGGATTATTTAAAAAGGAATGGAATGAATCCAACATGAATGAATTTGACGAGAAGGGGAGTAAAGAAAGTGATGGTGAGCCTTAAAGACTAAATGTATAATCAAAATGAAATAAGGGGATAAGTAATGGGATAATGTACAGAAGGTTTGCAAGAAAGAGTGGAGAAGAAGAATGCGTAAGCTAAGATAGTAATCAAAAGTAAGGCTATATGTACACTAAACCGACATTTCATAGCTGCGAGGCCGACAAAAAAAGGAATACTATTGTTAGTATGTAATTATTACGCGCAGGAAGATTTATTGAAAGAAAAAGATATTTAGACACGTATTACACTTACATCAGCCTTCGTTGCATACACCTTCCAATTCCACAAAACCAATTTAATATTACTGAAGTATGTATATGGCGATGGTTATTCTTTCTTCTTCCTTCTTTTTATGCACAATGAGAATTAGCGATCAATGCCCCTTGTCCTTTGCCTACAAAACCTACGCACACAAAAAAATATATTAGTAAGTATATAACAGGAGATAGAAAGATTGTTAAAGGCTATTTAGTCGTAAAAGAAAGTACGGCAGGCCTAACTAGAAGCATAAGAGAAAGGGTCTTTTAGAACGAATGAAACGAGTGCGAGGATATTAAATTTGATAAGAACGGAACTAAAGGATCCAACGAAGAGCCTTCAAGAAAAATACAAGAAGCAAGATATAATGAAAGGTTTAAATGTATTACAACGGGAGCAATACGTCAGTACCAAAGTAAAGAGGGGACAGGAAAGAGTCAGCAATTAATAGCGCAGAAATGACTTAGGAATTTGTAATGAAACAGAGAGGAAATGAAAGGATGTGTAATAGACGTGCGATAAAGAGACAAGAAATAGTGCGATGCATAAGGTGGAGAAAGTATGAAAAGTAAGAGCGAAACAGAAGATGGGAGTGCAAGAGTTCATATAGTATTGCAAAGATAGGTTATATGTACACTAACCAAACTTTCATTGCTGCGAGACCGAAATAAAGAATAATACCGCTACTAGTATGTATTTATCACATGCTGGAAAATTTGTGGAAAGAAAGAAATATTCACAAATGTATTTACCTATGCTAAAAGCTTGATTGTTGTAAAAATAAAGTGAACAGTGGAACTGGCAATGTTACTACACGTATTAACCTTAATGTAGATTGTAATACCGTGTTTGCTAAAACTTTATCGACATGTAAATGATAGTACGTAACGATTTGCGAGCATTATTAACTTAATTTAATAAATGAAGACAGAAATAATCAAATCTTATCGCACCGCTATTTATAAACAAGTGCTTGAAATTTCGTACCACTCGCATCCCTGTCTTATCTACACCCAAAGTGGCTTCGGTTTCGCCATCTAAAAAGTAGTGCTCGAAGCTACGTGTGTGTCTGTTTTATCTAGAGTCATCAGTATCGCCATCTATACAGATCAGAATAAAACTACCGGGCCTCTGCCATACCTACACTTAAGGTAAGTAAGGGCCGCGAGTAGTTTCGCGAAGTTCTGTATAGATGGCGAAACCAAAGCTGGCACCGTAGATATGGCAGGGACCCGCGTAGATTCAAGTATATCTTTCCAGATATTACTCAATTTATGAATTAAAAGATATATACACGGGTATTTCAATTATAAAAAAGAAGTCTTCTTGAGGAATAATAAAATGCAATTCTCTAGGCGAAACATATATGATTTATGTTACTAATGAATTATCTCGAAAGCGTCAGAAAACAGAAGGGTCTACATAAGAAGCAGGGCAATAAATAATACACAATATTTACAGCTGCAGATAGATACAAAGATAGAAACGAGAACTCAAAAGTAATTGCAATAAGAACTTAAGATTCTCTCCGCTCAAATAACTACATTGGACATGCTCACTATTAAGTAAACTATTCTTTAAAGTTAATTTACAATATATCTTATAGATAAAACTTATTATTAAATTAACGCAATTGTGTAACTGGTGCATATGTAAATTATTTATTACATCTTTCATTTTATATTTAGCATATTTAGTAGAACTTGTAATACTATTATAAGTAGTATTAAAGTTTATACAAGATCTACCGAATAAACTGAATATAAAATAAAAGATATAATAAATATACATTATAGTGAATTACACAATTGTTCTAAATTACTCTTATGCTCTAACAGTTACAAACTATTTGTATAAACCAATTTAATATAACTAAAGTATGTGGCAGGAGTTATTCTTTCTTCATTCTTGCTTTTATGCATGATGAGATACACCGGTCAATGTTCCTTACACTTTGGATGCGAAACCTGCAAACGCACAAAAAATATATTAGTAAGTATGTAACAGGTGAAAGAAACATTGTTAAGGGATAGTTAGAAGAAAATGAAATGGGGAAAGACCACACTATAAGTATAAGAAAAGGGGAGGATTATTTAGAAAGGAATGGAATGAATCAAACACGAATGATTTTGATGAGAAGAGAAGTAAAGAAAGTGATGGGGAGCCTTAAAGACTAAATGTATAATCGAAATGAAATAAGGTTGTAAGTAATGGGATAATGTGTAGAGTAGAGATGGTTTGCAAGAAAGAGTGAAGGAGAAGAATTCATTGCTAGTATGTAATTATTACACACAGGAAGATTTAATGAAAGAAAAAGATATTTAGAGACGTATTACACTTACATCAGCCTTCGTTGCATACACCTTCCAATCCCACAAAACCAATTTAATATTACTGAAGTATGTATATGGCGATGGTTATTCTATCTTCTTCCTTCTTTTTATGCACAATGAGAATTAGCGATCAATGCCCCTTGTCCTTTGCCTACAAAACCTACGAACACAAAAAAATATATTAGTAAGTATATAACAGGAGATAGAAAGATTGTTAAAGGATATTTAGTCGTAAAAGAAAGTACGGCAGGCCTAACTAGAAGCATAAGAGAAAGGGTCTTTTAGAACGAATGAAACGAGTGCGAGGATATTAAATTTGATAAGAACGGAACTAAAGGATCCAACGAAGAGCCTTCAAGAAAAATACAAGAAGCAAGATATAATGAAAGGTTTAAATGTATTACAACGGGAGCAATACGTCAGTACCAAAGTAAAGAGGGGACAGGAAAGAGTCAGCAATTAATAGCGCAGAAATGACTTAGGAATTTGTAATGAAACAGAGAGGAAATGAAAGGATGTGTAATAGACGTGCGATAAAGAGACAAGAAATAGTGCGATGCATAAGGTGGAGAAAGTATGAAAAGTAAGAGCGAAACAGAAGATGGGAGTGCAAGAGTTCATATAGTATTGCAAAGATAGGTTATATGTACACTAACCAAACTTTCATTGCTGCGAGACCGAAATAAAGAATAATACCGCTACTAGTATGTATTTATCACATGCTGGAAAATTTGTGGAAAGAAAGAAATATTCACAAATGTATTTACCTATGCTAAAGAGCTTGATTGTTGTAAAAATAAAGTGAACAGTGGAACTGGCAATGTTACTACACGTATTAACCTTAATGTAGATTGTAATACCGTGTTTGCTAACACTTTATCGACATGTAAATGATAGTACGAAACGATTTGCGAGCATTATTAACTTAATTTAATAAATGAAGACAGAAATAATCAAAGCTTATCGGACCGCTATTTATAAACAAGTGCTTGAAATTTCGTACCACTCGCACCCCTGTCTTATCTACACCCAAAGTGGCTTCGGTTTCGCCATCTAAAAAGTAGTGCTCGAAGCACCGACGAGATATAGGAATAGACAAGACATGCAATGTATTTTTTCGGCCCCGATTTCTGGGACGCCGCGTCCCATTACCATTTCCGTGTCACTCGCAACGTTACCCACAGATTATTGAAACCGATGCGAAAATTGAATAATTTTAAAGAATTCTTTTGTTCTTTGCCGCAATGAAAGGCAACAAAGGATATGAAACATTTAATGTTAATTAAAAATCTTTTAATTAAAGAAACACATGTTAACAAGTTTTCTTATTTCAATTGTACTATCAATAAATGAAATAATTTTTAAAGTTATACTTTACATTATTTTCTGATAAATTACCAATAAAAAAGTTGCCACAATGAAAAAGATAATGACGATAATTGTATACTACAATTGTTAATTGTATAATTACTAGACAAATTCTTTCATTATCTTTTTCATTGGAGCAATTTTATCGTTAATGAAAGACGCAATTTCTTATTTATATTCAACTAATAACAATAACGAAGTAAATTATTTACTAATATAAGACAATTCCTGGGATAAACGTGTCTGCAAACGATTAGTGTTCGTATTCGGTCCCGAGCGAAGTGTACTAATCGAGATTTTTCTGAAAATATATAATACCAAATTAATAATTGGAGTAAAATTTATACTCCGATTCGGAGTAGGTCCAAGGATTGGTGGCGATGTCTCGGCAAGCATTAATTGGGGATATGAACGAACACTGAGCGGCCATTATTGTACATTGTATCCTAAGTACAATACGCAGTCAATTCGCTCGAATTATTTTCCGCATAATTATCAAACGTCGGTTAAACGTTTAATAATTATACGATAAATAATTGATTGCCCGGGTCTCACCACGTGGAGGTTACTGCGCATGGAGACCCACCCTAGCCACGGCCCTTCCACCCTCCAATTACGCGAAAACTAATTCTAATATAACATGTGAGAAGGAAAAATCTCCTATTATTGTCAATTTGTAGAACGTTCAGTAATTGATCGTAGTACAAGTAAGACAACAAGAGGAGTAGTTGGAAAATTCACGACCGAAAGCTAAATGGAATATCAGAACGAAACCTGAAAGAAAATCAGAGAAAAGAAAAGAAAATCAGAGTCCAATTTCCTGAAATAAAACTTTCTTAATAATATATCTTATAATCTTAGAAACTAGACAACGAAATATTATCACAGCAGTGTACACTGCTGTCTTAAAAACCAAGACGCAGTTTAAAAATGAATCCTCCTTTCTTAAATACTACATTAAATTCAAATGCGTCCTGCCTGACTAAAGATCTAACTTAAAACTAGAATCGCCCTACCTAGTATAACATCTAACAGTTCGAATAAAAGAACAATTTCAATAATATCCTATTTACATAGGACTGTAATAGATACTATCCTATACTCGTGTAGGTATAAGTATGCATATGCTTAATATGGACTAATTGAAGAGGAATTAATTTCGTGGCCCATGGTGTCCTAGAACAGATTGAATCAATTTTTAGTTTCATAAACCCTGCCTAATTAAAAGTCTAATAAATTCAATTCGTGTAAAACCTGCCTGAATAAAAGGGCAGCGGCAGGGGCACGTGTAAGGGTAAGGGCTGGGCACGGGCAGGGCAGGGGCAGAGTGAGAGTGTGGTCATATTATACATTTTTTAAGCATTCATCTTCTTTAGCTGATTCCTTTCAGTTCTTCTGAAACAAAGACAAAGTGGATGTAATTAGTAAAGCATTATAAAAATCTTCAACTCACAAGTGGGATCAAATGGGAGGCAAATAACGAAAGTGACTGCTACCGAGCAGTCCGCTAGCCCTCGGCCCATAGTCTGGACAGTAACACGACTTACAATCAACACCTGTTTCGATACCGAGCCACAGCAATCATGGAGGAACGGATATGCAAGACCGCAACCACGATTCCAGATTATGTCCCATATGCCTTCTGCCACCCCAAGGTGTGCTTGGCGTGGTCTAACGAGGAGAAATATCCTACTTGGCGGGTCACCTGTCCAGAACCGCAATCACAGCCTCACACACTGCTCCACGATGACACTGCAACCTAAATACCGCCACAAGTGCC